>JAECUM010001388.1:0-30824 GCA_016617855.1 Megalonaias nervosa
ATTTGACTGTACTAGACTGATCCCAGCCTTATAATATATTCTGTGCTGATTCTACTCAAGTAGAATCTGATAGGCTGATCCCAGCATTAGTGTATTTTGGTCTGTCATCCCAGTCTAATTTGACTGTACTAGACTGATCCCAGCATTAAAGTATGTTCTTGGCAGATACCAGCTTAACTAGACTGTACTAGACTGATCCCAGCATTAAAGTATGTTCTTGGCAGATCCCAGCTTAACTAGACTGTGCTAGGCTGATCCCAGCCTTATAACATATTCTGTGCTGATTCCAACTCAAGTAGAATCTACTACCTGGCTGATCCCAACATTAAAGTGTTCTTGGCTGATCCCGGCTCAAGTAGAATCTGTGCTAGGCTGATCCCCATTCAAGAGTGTGTTGTGGGTTAAGATTAGTGGAATAGTAATAGGCTAATCCCAGCATGAAGAAAGTTAATGATTTTATCTTATTTAAAAACTGTTAGAGAAGTGTATGAAACAAGCATGGTCTTTATGTTAATACTATTATACATGAGTAATCAGATTGGGGAAAAATCACCCTGAGCTCTTGGTAAGCCCTTGAGAAAGTATTGAAACAAAAGCACACAAGGGCACACCTACCATGAAGGCACCTACAGGCAGTGTCTGGGGATGGTGGCAGGCCTGCACAAGTCATTAACATGTAGTTGGATGCCAAGATTTCAACTTCATTATCTGTAAATTTGAAATGCCCGAAAAGTTATGGATCACGGATCATGTTGTACTCGTCAAGATCATGTGATACTACATACATACCATTCTATATTGGTTGGCTTTTTGAATTTTGCAGCCAATGATCAGTAGGAAGGGTTCTGATCATGCACACCATACTGATCCTCCAACTAGCCCCATGTAGATTACAAGTTAATAGGCTAGTAATAGTTTTTTGCATGAGGCAACCACTAAATTCCAAGGTACATGCACAACACATCAGCATGCAAGTGTTGGCTTATGACACATCAGCCTGCATCACCATCAATACCTCCTTTAATTGCCATAAAATGAATCAAGATCAAGTTGTGCATAAACTAAAATAAGTAATTATCATATGAAGAGTCAACAGCTGTCATTGTAAATCAATATTAAAAAAAATGGGAGAGTTCTCGGCGGATTTAATTACCAAAACTTTGGTGTCTGATAAGTATTGCATGATATTTGTGCATTCAAGTTTGGAAATGGATTTTACCCCAGGAGAAAAATTATACATAAGTTTGGTTTTTAACACATTACTTATACGCTCTATTACTCAAGGTCATGTGAAGCAAACTTTCTACTCTGGTGTCATACATTACACTGGTTTCCAAGTGGTTATGGAAAATATGCATTTAGGTCAGACCTGTTATTCTCACTTGATTTTCAGGAAAATAGGGTCTTGATGATAATGCTTTTTGTATTTTATTTTAAAGATTTGAACATTTGAAATGCTACAGCCAGGATAAAAATGCAGAAAACTCAAAAGAAACCCTTTGATTATCAAACCTGTAACAGATTAAATTTTGCAGCAGAATCTCATGATCAGCTAGATCAAAGGTTTCATGAAATCAAGAAAGACTATCCCAGCCAAAGAACTATAGTACTATCTATCTTGTATTGCCAAAGAGCCTTTATTTTCCAAATCCTGTTTGTCTTGTGAAATAGAGAACAAGTTTTAAATTCCACTGACCTGCTTAGCTCCTCATTTTGAATATTGGGTAGAATGGTTATTGGCCTTAGTTCCTTGAATCCTCTTTGCTTTTCATCTGTATTTCCCTTGATCTTCCATGTGTCATGTTTTTAAAGATAGGTGAGGTCTAAAGTTACCAGTCATTATATTTTATTATATGCTTTAATGACTTTGTTGCTTTTGGTGCAGCAATGGTTTAAGAATTTGTAGACAAATGACATCCAGTCAATAGGATTTATTAACACTTAATGAACACATAAAAAATCTCATCTACATTAACATTAGTTATTGACCATATATCATTATGTTGGCTTTTATAAAAGACAGAAGGGCTGCAGGCTCAATTTGAGTGTTAGCATTGCTTTGATGACAGTGACTGTAGAGGCTTCTGAAGAAATCACTGAACATTTCAACAGTATATTGTAGAGATGTTGCTATGCCCTCATTTTGCTGAAGTGTGGGGAGGAGGGCAGAATGGTTCTTTTATGGGTTCAGCTCTTTTTTATGATTCCTCAATCATGTTTTCATTAGTATCCTGTTTATAATATTTTTCTTTTGCCTTGTCAATTAGGTGCTTGGCTTTATTGCTCTATATTCTATATTTGTTGTTCTTAAGATGTATCCCTTTAAGTTAAGTTTCGGTTAAGTTGGTTTTTAAGACTTCTTGTTTTAATTGAATCATTATTTTCCAAGAATGTGCTCAGTAGCTTTTCCACATCCAACTGTTTGAAGTCTTTGTATTGTTTACATGTGTTCACCATGTTTAGCCAGCTTGGGTGGATGCCTAGTGGTATAGACCAAAATAGTGGTCACTCACTGCATACTTTGGCATAATAATTTCACTTATAATTCGGCTTCATTAGTGATATGATCAATGATAGTAAAACATTTATCTGTTACTCAAGGTGAAGTGTTAATTATTGGGTCAAGATTTAAGTTGAACTATATATTGGAAAATACTCCAGTGTGAGTTTTGTTCCATTTCTTTCCAATTTTAATCATACTATAGTTCCATGTGATTTTATATTCATTGACAAGATGGTTCATGTTTAACTCCAGAGAACTAGCATCATAATACATTACATGTGTGTATTCAGTATTCATTTGGATCTTATATTTATCTCTCCCACTGTATCCAGGTATTACTACAGTATTATGACACCTGGGGATTATAAGGTTTGGGGAGGGGGGGGGACAAGTTCTTATCTCCTCATACTATTTTTGGTCTGCTTTGCACCATAGGTGGAGGATGCAAGTTTTGGTTTTGTTTGGTTTGGTGTTTTATGGCACAGCAACACAAGTTGACTAATAATAATAATAATGAAAATAATAAAAATATGTGTATAGAAAATACATTCTTTGATGCATCTTTATAACTGAAATATTGCTTTATAAATCTGAAATAAATAAGATGTTAGTTGGAATAATGTAATCAGTGCCCAGTGCCATTTGTTTTCTTACTGGGACATTACAATAATGATGAATTAAGACCACAGGTGGCTTGTTACATGTCACACAGTATAACACAGATTCAAAGAATGGAAGAAATATGCAGTGATTGCTAACTCTATCCACAATCCCTGTTTAATAGCAACAGTAACTTAACCATTGCTATTGCATAGCGTTTATTTCATTTTGTCATGAAACCTTGTCCATTCATTGTAAATACATTCTCCCACTCATGCCCCTTGTATGTCCATTTGCAGAATAGTTGTATTTTTCTAGGATACTGCGTTGATGATTGTGTTGTACATAATGTAACCAGGGAAATGCATGCTGTGAGATTAAAATCACTTTGTGGTTTTCCCTTCATCAGTATCCTATTTAGTGTTACACATTCATCTTGTCTTCAGTTTATATGCTGTTGTATCGCACACTTTAGGGGTTAGGGTACACCCCTCTTATTTTGAATATGCAGTTGGTTATGAGCAAGTCTTGTGTACCTCAGTTTAATTGGAATTCATATTTCTTTATTTTAATAACTGATTAAACATTAGTTTGTTGTTTATCCATTTCACCATTGTATATTAAAAATAGCCTGCTAAGTCTCACATTGCTTTGACATTGTGTGCATCTGCACTGCACCTAGAGAACAATAAAGGTTTAACAATTGAACATAATCCTTATTACGGAAAGACAGGAAGTTCCTCACAAGTAAATCATAGTTTACCTTGTGCAAATACAGTGGGTTGTATCTAGCATGCAGGTGAGTTTCGTGTGGTAATTTAGTAGGTGTTGTCATTATTATTTCTGTTTCACATACATTTTGTTTCAGAGAACAATGTTCAGACAGTCTATAGAAAAGTCAGCAGTACCGCACCTTGATGATAGATGCAAACTAACTAGGCTGATGTATTTGTGTCACCTGACTGTTTACCAGTCAGTGTATAATACACAGTCAGGTCTGTTCAATTCATAAAAGTAACTTGTCTATGTATGGCGACTGATAATCAGTCGGTTCATCCTGGTGACTGGTCAGATTGTACCAGTGGCAGTCACCAGTCAATGGTCATCTCATACTGGTCACCAACTTTACACTGGTCCTTACTCAAAAGTCTTATGGTACAGGGATAGGGATAAATCTGAGTGCCCCCTTCTCTCCGCTCTGCCATCACACCCTGTACAGGATTGGAAATTCATCCCAGCAGATCCAGACTAGGTTAGGGGATATCCCCCCTCCTTCTCAGGGTAATTAGTCCCTTATGCCCCTTTGGGTTACTGGAACATGGGCTCATTGTAGAGGTGATTCCATGGCTTGTGTCCTACCATCACCTCCTCGCTATTGTGTACCTGTTACTTTTTCATGTCAAAAAACCTTGTCTGTTTGATGTGAATACATCTGCCCACAGAGCTGTAAATTGTCAATGAGACACAGACTACCTATGCACTTTGCAAGCCCAAGGCAGAACAGTCATCTTTTTCATAGACAACAATTATGCCAGTGCATCAGAGCGGGCTGGAGGGGAGGACATTTGGCAATAGTAATGTATTGCATAATTTTAAACAGTTTACCCCCACCCCCCACCCCACCCTAAAAACTACATTTTAATAGCAGCAATTGCGTAGCTGAAGTTGTCAGTTAGATGGGTAGGCTGTTGTGTTAAACTGATAAAAAGAGAAAACAGTGGAATATACTTAATATTTCAGGAGAGATACATTTCACAAAATGTTGGGTCTTTCCCTCCCCCCTCCACCCCCAGCCCCCCCCCCAAAGCTACATGTTGATTTGATTTACCTTGTAAGAGGGGGAAAAAAAATCATTATTTATTGGACTGGAAATCTCACTTAATTATATTATTTATTTATCTTTTATATTATTTATTTATCCCCAGTAACAAGCTCATCAGAGATTAGGGACTGATCATGACAACCTGACCAAAATTGGATAATCATTTGATATAGATACACATGTAAATATATATATTTATAACATCAATTTAGAACATGTTGCAGTATCAGGATTAAATTATGCCCTCTTTTCTGTGATCTTGATTGCTCCGGTGGCCTATGTGGTTAGAGCATCCACCTCAGATGCAAGAGGTCGTGGGTTTGAACCCCGACCAAGTCATACCAAAGACTTATAATAATGGTACTAGCAGCTGCCTTGTTAAGCGCTTAGCATTAAGAGGTTAGTGTTAGGACTGGTCGGTCTGGTATCAGGATAATGTGAATGGGTGGGACATGATGCCACATATCTGCAACATGATGCCCCAGTGCTAGACTTCACTATCAACTGCCACACTGCAGACATCATAGCGATATGGCTGAAATGTTTTGAAAGCTATGTTTAAAATCCAATCACACACACACTCTTTCTGTGATCTGGCTGCCCATCATTCTGCCTGTCTGTCCATTTGGTCAGTAACCATATCTAATTCTAAATTATTGGCTAAAAATTCGCCCAACTTGTTTTGTATATTTCATTAGTATACCATCTGAACATTGCAACTGTCTAATAAACACCCCCACCCCACACCCCTTTTTCAAGCGCTTGGTTGAAAATAATATGGGGTGTCGCTTATTGAACACTTTAGTTTGAAATACAGTCAGACTTGTACTAATGATCACCTGTGTTTAGCAGTCACTTGATCATAATGGCCATTCTGATTTTTCCCTGACAAATTGCCTATGTAAATGCCCTGTATTTTACTGTCACTTGCCTTCAGCAGACAGTGGCCAGATGTTTCGTTACCAAACAATGGTCTCACCCTACCTGAAGCAGTCGCTGGAGCATATCAGCAGTGACTGCTCCACATATGCAAATTAAACATTTCTTTTGTTTGATAAGCAAAGCGTAGTTTAAATCAGGGGTCTTAAACATGCAAACTGTGGGCCGCATGCGGCTTGCCAAGCCATATCATGTAGCCCACAAAATGATCGGCGTCACAAGGTGTTTTGAGAGATGGCAAAGGTAGTGTGGCCCTTGGGCCATCAAAAATGTCCTAATGCTCTCCTTAGGGTGGTTTGAGTTTGAGACCCCTGGTTTAGATAAAGGCATACCATGTGAATCGATGTGTAAGTGTTTCAGATCTTACTGTACTTCAGTCACACTGTCAGTCCAACTCGGAGGTGTCAAGATGTTGGTTTTAATAGCAAGGTAGTTTTGCTTTCTGTACAAGAGAAGATCAAAGAAATTCTTTTGCTTGATGTTGAGAAAAGTAGTTCTGTAATTGCAGCAGAAATGGAAGTCACCTATTATGCCAGTGTGACAGGTATGTTTAAATATCTTCATCTGTTTGCCTGTGAATCAAAGCTATCTCTGAAGAAAAATGTTCATCTTGGAGAAGAGATACAAGTTACATCCCTTTTCATTAAGATCAGAGGTCATTCAGTACAAAACATGTCATTGAAGGCAGGTGAAGATTTTTGTTCATGGGTCACAGCGAATAGCCAGATATCATTGCATTGTACTGTATTTGTTCATAAATCAGTTTTAATAGGCAAACATCTGCACAGTGGTCACCTGTGTGCAAAATGGCCAGTTTTTGAAATCAAGGAGACAGTATCTTTAGTGTTTTATTTATGTAAACTATTTTTTGAAGTGCAGAATTTGTGACATGAAATCTTCAATAAATAAATAGTGTTTCTTAAATTTAAGTTTTCAGATATGTCTTGCTAAAAATGAAATGTTTAAAAATTACATTTGAAAAAAATTAACAAGGTTCCTGTTTCTATTATGAAAATGGCTATCATATGACTGAGTAAGAAGTAAGATTTTATTTTATTTTTTATTTTTATAGCTGACAATGAAAAGTGTTTGTCAGGTGTTCACAAACTCATTGAATATCCTTCTGTCAAAACTGTATCCCAGGTGCTTTAAAAAAATCTATCAAGTGATATTCTCTTGTGAAGTTATCCATGTAATCTTACCCACAGGTATTTCAAGAACTGTTAGGTTTGAAACAGACAATTCAGACTATGTATGCGTATATAAAGTTAAATGGCTGTTTCTCAAAGCTAGCACAAGCTTACAGACATAAAATTGTACATTTCTGATGAATATCTTTGGTCAGTACTGTGGTCAAGCTGATTGTTTATTTCATATGGGATCTGTCTTATCATCTCTGGTATCATATATGCTTATAGTGAAATACCACAATCTGAAAACATGAGAAAAAGACAGAGAGAGGGAGAGCTGTTTAAAGCCACATAGATTTATCACTTGGAGGGAGTGACCAGCTGTTATAAAAGGATCATCTTTACTTATGCATTCCCCAGAGAATTAATTTGATAATCTGTTTAAAAGATGGATGTTACAACACAACAAAAGGCATGATTAAGATAACTGGTGATGCAGGCTATGCTAGCACTATTACAGAGGAATGGCAGAGATGAAGAATTGTTTCTTCACCTGTAGAGGAAGTATTCATTAGGAAGAAAGAATACTCAAGAAGAAAGAAGCATTTATATTATCCTATTTGAAAGTGCATTTATAATTACTATACATACTTGCTTATGAGTCCAACTACAAACTGCATAGACCCAGATCTGCCATCACATAATGTGGCAGATCTGGGTCTGTGCAGTTTGTTAGGAGTAATCAGTAGAATAAACAACATAGACCCTGATATATAGGCACATTATGCCCTGGCAGATCAGGATTTTTGTCGTTTGGAGTTTGACTCGACTTAGAAGCGAGTATTGATGGTATTCATCAAATTCTACATTGCTGATAAGACATAGGTTGGATCCATGTGCAGTACACTAGACCATTGTTTGGAGTCAGATATTATCTTGCCATTATGGGATTGTCATTTTATTTCAAAATGCATCATACTGACAGCTTACTTGCAGCTTTGATTGTGCTACATTGTAATTTCCATAATGATAAACATTTTACTGGTATGATACTAAGCAGTGTGTAATTAATCGTAGCTGTTAGGTGCAAGGAGGAAATTTGGAGTCCAAAAGATGAAATTAAGCATGTTAACATGTGCAATATTATTAAAAATATGCACATAGAATCACCCACATATAATCTGAATACATGATATTTTGGTAGCCTAGTGACACAATTTTACAAACTCAGTTACAAATATTGACAGTGCTATGACATTCAGTTCAGACATATTCCAACATAAATAGAAAAGAAAAACATATAATAATGTAAATTAGAATAAACATAGTATACTAATAGAAAATATATACATGTTATTATGGCAGTGATTCCCAGCCTAATACTTGTAGTAACTTGTTTCTCACTTTACATTTTGTCAGCAGCATATTTTATTGTAATTGTGGATCATTTGGGTTTGAAAAGTGTTCACCTATCTAATTGGCACATTAAGCTTTCAGTCATTATTTTTGTTATGATTCTAAATTACGAATAGCTGATACTTGCATAATTGAAAGTACTTTAAAGGAGAGAAACATAATTTTCTACTGGTGTATTTGGAGAAGAAAATATTACAGAATAATAATATTGTTCATCTGTCTGATCATCAGCAGTTTAGTTTCTGCAAGGTAACTTGACTCAAAATTATTGGATAATAACCAGATTTCATATGCAGTTTTATATTAATGACATTTCAAAAGAATTTATTTCCAGCCTTCTGTGTGACTATTTAGAAGAGTTGTGGCCCCTGGTTACCTGTCCCACTAACTTTTGTTTCCATAACTTAACTTGACCAAGGGTTGTTGGGTTTCAGCCAGATTTGGCATGCAGCTCTTGACTGATTTAACCTTCCACAGCATTATTTACAGGAGTTATGCTACTGGTTGCCTGTCCTCCTGGCTTGGGTTTCCAGGGCATAATTTTACCAAGGTTTGTTAGATTTGGTTTATGGCTTTAAATTGATAATACCTTGATTGAGTTTGATTTAAAGCATTCTGTGATATCATTTTGGTTTCCAAAGCATTGCTGAATTTAAAGTAAAGTTTCTATGTGGTGCTATGTTGATATGAGACCATGAATGAGTGGGTTCCAGTATTCCATGATATCATTTAGTTATGCCCCCTGATTGCTCATACTCCTGACTTTTGGTTTCCATGACATTACTTTACCAAGGATTGTTAGATTTCAGTCAAATATGGCATCCAACTTTATATTGATGAGATCTTGAATCTTTAAAGTGTTGCTGTCTGTAGAACACCATACCTAACCAAAACATGTGTCCCTCAATGTAGTAAAACTCTCACACAGTAAAAGGTCAGGACCTGTTTGGATGATAATAACAATAGAAAATAACCTTCTTTACCATGGTTGCTACTAACAAATTAACCTAATCAGGGATATAACTTGAAAGTTGATTTAAAAAAAATGTGATAATTTCTACATAAAATGGTTTACCTTGCAGAATGTTCTAATTTCTTGTTCTAAGACAATTAATATCTTGTACATAAAAATGGGAATGAAACATTTTCATAGAACAATCAAGTCATATTAATAAGAAACAGAGGTGAAGTTTGGAATGGATATGAAAGTGATGTGAATTTTATGTGTAAAACGTTATCTACATCCATTGCTCAGGGATCAGATTTTGAACTGGTCCAACTGAAGACAAAGTGCACTTAAGGCAAGACACAGTGTCTGTCATCCACCATGAGTTGACTGTTATTTGTTAATTTGCATTACATGAAGTACAGTTTGAATGTCTGAAGGACACACCATTAGCCAGATAATACAAATTGTAGTAGACTATTGGTTTCTGGATAATTAATGGTTTACAATATTTCTTGGTGTTAAAATCAAGGAGCCAGTCTAATAAATTTGTCAAAAAATAGAGGGTGTGCATATTATCAAAAGGAGATATTTATGAAGAAAAAGTATTTGCAAACAGTTATGTAAAAATGGGGGATGGGCTTGTCAACAGTCATTGGATAATTGTCACATCATTTTATTCTTAGCTTAGTTTTATGGTCATGCATGTTCTAGAGTACAGAGCAGGGATGATTCCAGCAATACAGTTTTGGCTCCCCTGTCCCCGACCATAGAATTGGGACTTTTGCATCACAAAAATGCGATTTTTTAAAACATAGGCTTCCGATTTTTAAACTAATATCATTCACCACACATGTAGCAATTCTTTTCAGGTGTCGCTTTGTAGCAGATTAATAGGTGTCCCTTCGTCGTAGATAAACATAGACTTTGCGAAGATAACAATACCTTTTTAATTGCAAAGCAGTGAGTACAGTTAAGTTACTTTAGTTGAATTACCTCATGGTTTTGTATCAGTTACATTGTATCGATTGCACAACATGAATAAATCATATTGGGATAGAAGTATTCAGTCTTTAATTAACTGCAGATTTTATGACTTTTTTAAATTTTCACCTGTGATATTCAGGGTTAAGCAATCACATGGAAATGTTTTCAGATTGCCAATATGTTCATCACAATAGTCAATGCAGTATGAATTGGTGAGAAATTCCATTGCATATTTTGATTGATTAATCTGTTCCAGTCAAAGTAATGGTGACAGTATATAAAATATGACCTGTGTAATGACCATGCCTTATGTACCTCGACCTTTTGTTAAACTGTAAGATGTTACCATGGACTTCAAGTCCATTATATCATTACATATATGACCCTGTAAGGGTGCAAATTTCTGTCGATCTATGAAGAACACATTAAGTTGGACAGGAGAATGATTAATTAGATTTATGGGGACTGATGCGTGTTTAAATCACTGTAATGCACTGATTGGCAAATGCCACTGTCATGGAAGCAGTGGTTCTTAATTAAGCCTTCGTTTATTTAACTGAAAAGGATAGGGGTTAACTTCCGATCTGTATGGAGAACTGTCATTTTGAATTTTTCCAGGAATCAGTATTTGGTAATCTGTCAGGTTGTCAGGCGAACTGCATTTTTAGAGCCTAGTCGGGGGGAGGGGGAATATATTTAATTCGGATTGGTTACGCTGAATAAGGGGGCGTGATTCTATGTGAAAACTCTTAGTTTTAAATGTGCCTATCACAACACTTTTAATCAGTCGACACTATTTTCTGCAAGAGAAAAACAAAATTCATGGTCGAATTTAGAAGAAATTCACTTGTAATTAGGATCCAAGGGATTGGATGTCTGAAAATCAATGAACTCAATTCTAGCGGTAAAAGCTTGAAGACACAAGGTGAGATAGCACCACGTGACATATCATGTACTTGCAAAGCCAAAGTGACCACACAAAGTTGGAGGGCCAAAGGCAGTGAAATACCTGAGAATTTGGAAAAAGGGAAAAGTGGAAAGGACCCAGACTTACAGGCACAAGGGAGTCAAAAGAACAGTCGCAGTGAATTTGGACTGAACCAGAACCATCAGGTTATGAATCTGTACAGAGCAGTGATTTTGATCATTCACTTGGTTCAATAATGAATTAATTCTATCGCTTAACAGATCGGCTATTTGTATAAGCATATTTGTATTTAAAATTCATTGAATAACTTAAATCAAAAAGTGTATCTTTCTAATGTATGCATTATCACAATTGTTTATGAATTTTATTGTTTATGAATTGTTGATTAAAATTTATGGTTTGTACATGTATGGGGGCTCATGTCATTCTGTTTTATATATCTGCTCAGATCTTTATCTATTCCATATATAAGTTTCACACTTTATATTGATATTTACTCGTTCCAGGCAAATTACACCGTCGGCGATCACCCTCTAGATAACGATAACCAAAACCATACAACCCACCCCAACAAAGCTGGGGGAGTTTGCAACAGACCTGATATTTGATTCAACATTGAAGTCTATCAAAACATTGAAGTCTATCAAAAGCAAAATCATGATCAGTTTAAAAGAAATTATGGCCATTCTGAACTTTAAACATTTAGGCTCAAGCATAAAGAAGCAATTTTGTCTCACAATGAATCAGTGTGTTAGCTGCAGTCTCCCCAGAAGGATACAATAGTGATCAATGTGGGAGTCAGAATTGTATGTTGAACATTTTGGTTCACTAATAGTGAACTGGAATTATTGAACAAAATCATTATAGATCTAAAAAAAACCCCAGATATAACTGGCTTCAAAAACATGTTCTAGGAAGAAAAAGAGAATGACAGAACTATTTTCCTTTTTGGGCCATACATTTTGAATTTGTCTACAAAAAGTTCCCAGTTATCATCTGAAAATGAGACAGGTCCATTAGACACACATATAAGTAGACAGTCAAGATAATTCTGGTTGAGATGTGTCCTTAATGATGATTTTATCAGTTCTATTGGACTGAAACATCTTTCAACATTTGCTGTTCACATGGAATCAGATGTGAATATCTCTTATTGAAGGAACAAATTTGAGTATATTCATTCATCTCTCGTTTTATGGAACAGATAATGTTTTATTGTATTTATAGATCCATACCATCTCTGCATCAGGATAAACAGCTGATGTTTGAGGCTAATGAATTCTGCTTTCAGCTTTACCCCTGAAGTACTGGAACATTATCTCACTAGCTGGGACACCATAGTGTTTTGTGAGAATACCTATGTTGTTCTTGCGACAGTGTTGGGACTCGTCAAAATCATTAGGGACAATTCTTGGGTCCATTTCACCAAATGCTTTCAGCATATCATTCAAAACAAAAGTATCAGTGATTTCATTAATCACATCATATATGAATGGTTTCATTGTGTCCCTGATCATTGTATCCAGGTCAAAGTTCTCATCACTGTGCTAATGGTGTTCTGTCCTTGATGAGATCCAAAAAAGAGGTCCAGGTTTTATACATGTTCACATTCACTCAAATTCTCTGCATTATTTTCCCCTGCAAGGACTGTGCTTCTGACATGAACTGGAGGCTTTGAAAAGTTTGTATCTTCACTTTGTAAAATCAAATTCAGTTGGCTTGTTTCAAGTACATCACATGATATTGCCTGCATTATAACAACTTCTGGTTTTCGTAACAATGATCTGATTCCAAATACTTCTGTAAGTCTTTCAAAAATGTGATCCAATGAATCAGTGTAAAACTCAGATCAGGCATGCATTCTGTCACAACATTCCTTGTGAGACAACCATCTTTGAAATGATGCCTTGACAGGCATCATAACCTTTTTCCCTTTAGCTTCTTGGATTTCTCTCCAAGTGGAAGATCTTAGGACACAGATATCAAATAGCTTTGCAAGTGCAACTAGACATTTGTGTACTTCTTTCAGTAGGGAATATATGCTCATCAAACACTTAAAGCAGAAGGCAATTAAAGCTTAAGGCAATTAATGTGGAGAGCATATATTGAATGATGTCTAAACAATCTCTGCACACCCATTATCTGATCACTTATAGTATTTCCCCCATCTACAAAAAAAATCCCATTTGAAATACAGTGTGTCTGTTCCCTTTGCAATTAAAACATGGATAGTATCCATAACAGCAACTGTAGTAACCACTTTCACATTCACTAGCCCTAAATAATGTTCCATTTGGCCTTGGGGATCTGGAACCCTTGTTATATGGAAACCTGTTTTAAATTTGCCTCATCTGTACTTTCATCTGCCATGAATCCAAATGATTTATGATCTTTTAGTTCTGACAGTGTGTCCTCAAACTTGTTACTAAAGCAGGGACGGGCAACATACGGCCCGCGGGCCTGACCCGGCCCGCGACGGGATTTTGACTGGCCCGCGGTCACATCCGGCCGCAATCTCCTACTACTTTCTTACCTTAATCATTAAGGTATTGATTTAGTAATCCGGCCCACCAAGAACTTCATTTTCCCATATCCGGCCCGCCGACTAGAGAAGTTGCCCACCACTGTACTAAAGCAATTCAGCAGTTGATCAACACTTCCTGCTGCAAGATAGGTAGAATTGTACCTCCAAGGATTACCTGAAAATCCTCAAATCTAGGTGAAAGCCATAAATTTCACAATTTCTTCAAAATGTCTGAATGTGCCCTAGCCAAGAAATAAAGAATAAGCAATAGCAAATCCTGTTAAATCTTGTTTTTGATCATCTATAACTTTTGAGCTTTCCTTTACATGTGTGAGAACAGATCCTTTTCTCTTAGGAGTCATATAGCCCATTTGTTTCTGAACAGAAGTTTCATGATTCTGCAGAATTCTCATGCTTCCCAAACTTTCTGCCAGGATGTCCACCATGGGATTTCCAAAGAATGGCTTTAGTAATGAATGGACGATCTTCTCTGGAATCGGTTACAATGGCAACAACTTAACAAACTTACAAATGTAACTTTCATGTGAACAGTTAAAATACAGCCATGGGTGACTTTAGTTTTGTAATTTTGATGACAAGTTTCTGTTGGAAGATGAAAAAGCCTCTGGTGTATAATGTGCTTCATCTTGGATCTCTGGGTCACAGTCTTAATTTGATTCCAGTTGACTAGGGTTTATCGACTTGTTGATATTTTGTGCTTAAGCTTGGATCTCTGGGTCACAGTCTTAATTTGATTCCAGTTGACTAGGGTTTATCGACTTGTTGATATTTTGTGCTTAAGCTTGGATCTCTGGGTCACAGTCTTAATTTGATTCCAGTTGACTAGGGTTTATTGACTTGTTGATATTTTGTGCTTAAGCTTGGATCTCTGGGTCACAGTCTTAATTTGATTCCAGTTGACTAGGGTTTATTGACTTGTTGATATTTTGTGCTTAAGCTTGGATCTCTGGGTCACAGTCTTAATTTGATTCCAGTTGACTAGGGTTTTTTAACTCATTGATATTTTGTGCTTAAGCTTGGATCTCTGGGTCACAGTCTTCATTTGATTCCAGTTGACTAGGGTTATTTGATTCGTTGATATTTTGTGCTTAAGCTTGGAACTCTGGGTCACAGTCTTAATTTGATTCCAGTTGACTAGGGTTTTTCGACTCGTTGATATTTTGTGCTTCATCTTGGATCTCTGGGTCACAGTCTTAATTTGATTCCAGTTGACTAGGGTTTTTTGACTCATTGATATTTTGTGCTTAAGCTTGGATCTCGGGGTCACAGTCTTAATTTGATTCCAGTTGACTAGGGTTTTTCGACTCATTGATATTTTGTGCTTCATCTTGGATCTCTGGGTTACAATCTTGATTTGATCCCAATAGACAAGGGTTTCATGTTGAATTTGAATGATAGTTATCACCTCTGGCTTCATAGGATTTTGCAGTAGCAAGGATTCCGTTGCCTGATTAGTTGACTTTGTTACAGTATAGAACATATGTTATCTCCCCAAAATCCTATACTGGCTCATTTTCTTACCTTTTTATGGTAGCACTTGCAATTATGGCTCATTTACGATTAGATTTCATTTAATCTCAAGTAATAAAATGTAGGGGAAATAAAAATTATGACATAATTATCGTACAAATGTAGTACAGTTGTCATAGCTGAACTCTACAGGGACCAAAATGTTAACATTCATAATATTGTTTTCTTTCTTTAAGATTCCCCAACATTAAAATAGTCAATTCCTATTTTAGCTATCCATCAATGTTAGTTATAATTTCCTCTAAAAGGTATTGATTATTATTGATTTATTCTTCTTATTATTATTATTATTTTTTTTTTTTTTATTAACTGTTTACACATCTGTTATTTTTTAAAGCTGCTCCAAAATTTTCTTCATTCATATTAAAATGTCTTCCAAGAACTAAGTTTCATAAATTCATTTTTTTTACGATAAATTTCATTGACATTACTAGAGATGAACATTGTTTTTAAAACTATTTGTATAATGGTTTGTGTATAGTGCAGTTCAAAATTAGCTATATAATTTTTTTGTTTTGTGGATAAGTTTCCTTGTATTTATTGTACTAGTAGTGGTGGTGGTAGTAGTACTAGTTGTTGTGTTCTTAGGTATAAAAATAATTTGTTTAATACAAGTCCTTAAATTGCAACTAAGAGCTGCCAAGAAATGTATCTGTTTATTTATCCAACATGATATAAATTTAGACTGCATTATAATAATTGTTTGTTACATACAGGTGTTGTTGGAATACAAGTGCACTCCCTTTCACTCTCGCATCAAAATATATTACATTTGTAAAGGATTGGAATCTTTTGCAATGTTTTTATCAATAACACTTTATATTGTACATGTACTTGAGAACCCCCATCCGTATAAACACACTGCAAAGTTTTGTTTATAGGACTACATATTTACCAAGAAAACACAGATCAAACTTGAATACTATAGGTACCCACTTATAAGTCAAGACAAACTAAAGATTGCATAGACCCAGATCTTCCATCACAGAATACACTGGCGGATCTGGACCTTTGCAGTTTGTTAGGAGTATAATCAACAGAACAAACAGTATTGATCTGATCTGCATTGTATTATGCCATGGCCAATCAGGATCAGGCCCAGCCCTAGGATGTGTGGGGCCCAAGGCAGCATGCGGGGCCCAAGGCAGCAAGCGATGAGCACAGGGCCCCAAGCAAAAAAATTGCATTGCGGAGAAGAGCGGGGCCCAAGGCAGTTGCCTCGTTTGCCTTGCCCTATGGCCGGGCCTGATCAGGATCTTTGTTGTTCGCAGTTTGACTCAACTTATAAGCAAGTCTATATGGTACTAAATGCTCTTATTTAAAAAAAATACATGAAATAGAATGGTATAAAAATATAAAAGTGGTTGATTAGAAGCAAAGTTGTCAATAATGTCATTTAGCATAAAGTGCTAGACCAGATGATTCTAGGTATATATTTACCTTGTCAGATAAATATCAGCTCTTGTTTAATTTAAGCAATTCAGAGCATGTAATGTTTTTATATTGGTCTGTACCAGTGTATATTGTCAGCTATCCAAAGAGCTATTTACAAAAAGAGAAAAATGTATCTAATTAAGGAAGGAATACTTGCCTGATGTTACCAAAATTGAGAAGTGTCTGTTCTTTGATTCTTCGCTTGTTTTGAAGAATCTTAATACTATTAAGCAATGCCAAGTTTTTTATTATCAAGATGAGTTCCGGTAAGGATAAAAAGGTAAACTTATGGTTCTGATCTGGTAACATTGTTACAGATATGAAAGGAAGTAGGGAACAAATACCAGCAGGCACGTTGAACTAAGTTTTGATTGGGATATGTTATAATAAAATATGCTGGAGTTGCCAGTGGATATTGGGGCCACCAAGCAGCCTACCAGAATCATCCCTGTAACAGTTCATTTTAAGATTTGATTGAAATAATGAAAATAAATTGTGGAATTGGGAAGATTATTTATCACCAGAATCTTCTCTCTCTTCCTCTCTCTCTCTCTCTCTCTCTCTCTCTCTCTCTCTATATATATATATATATATATATATATATATATATATATATATATATATATAAATATATATGTATATATAATCATGTAACATTTTTCATTTCTATTGAGGCTGAAAAATATACATGTACTGTGTTTTCTATGCTTGTAGAGTTTTGACTTTGAATTCCTTGCGATGTGTTCAGGTATTCCATTTTCAAAATAACACCAACCAGAGTTTTAACTCTAGTGATTGGTGTCGTACAGAATTTCCTGTGAGATTTAATCAGTTTGCAAGAAATGTTTTCATGTTATGCAATTGTTTCTTGCTTATGAAAAAGAGGAACAGTAATCTATAACAAATATTATATCAATACAACGCTATCAACCTTGATTTCCTTGGCATAATAATCTAGTGAGCTCGGTAATGTAGAATAGGGCTGTTGTGCTCTCCTGCATGTCCTTTTGGCAGGTGTCATGGTGGCTTAGTGGTTATTGTGCCAGACTTGTGACTGAAAAGATGCATGTTCGAATCCTATCATCGAATCAGTTCAGCTCAGCTGCTGTTTTGTGTCCTTGGGCAAGGCACTTCAGTTATTTGCCATTGTACTAATTAATATACTGTTGCATTGTTGTAAATAGCAACAACACCAGTATTGTGAACATAGACTGGTAAAGGTTGTCTTACCAAGTCAGTATGATCTTGATTAGTCCAGTGCATGAACCAATTCTTGTTTTGGATAGAAACTTGATTTTTAACAATGGCAAGAATTTACAAGATGGCAAGAATTGTTGGATCACAAATAATACATACATTTTCTCTGTCTATAGCTAAGCCAGAGTTGTCAGTGTGCCAGGCATGTGATGTAAGGCTTGCTTGGCCTACATGCCCAAGTTTATAAGAGACAAAAACTTGGGTAGGTTTATGTATGCAGTGAATAGATTATGATAAGTAATACAAAACCAGTCAATCATTCTGTTGTGAAACAGTATATGTTTACTATGACTTTTTGGTGCATTTTGGAAAGACAATGTATAAGAACATATCAATAAATCAATAAACTTTCCATTGATTTTCCAGAATTACATAATGCTAGTAATTTACACTTAAGATCTGTTCTATATGGTTCATTCAGTCAATTTTCAGCACTGTTTTATGGGAATAATAAATGTGATATGGCAGTCATTTAAATTAAAGAAAATCAATATTTTTTAATTATTCTCTTATTACTTTATTATAAATGTAAAAAAATAATGTAAACACAATTTCTGCAAAAAGGGAACTTATTCACAAAACTAGTAAAGTGGTCCCTCATTATAAAGTCACCCCCACCCCCAGTTTATTGTTTCCCTACTTACAATATGGGCATAGTCAATTTGTCATAAATATGATTAAATTGGTCAAATTTTGTTTATTATCAATGCTTCTTAATTTTTTCACTATATTTTAGTTCCTTAACTTATGAGAACAAATAAAAATATGCTTTCACATTTGTAAATACTGTTTTGTGTTTTAAAGCACTGTTGGGTCACAGCCTTGTTGGAACATCTTTTGTATAAGGTGCCCTCACTTCTAATGTAGTACTCTTTTGTATTTTAAGGAAGGAAGTTTGTTCACATTAAAATATCACCCATTATTACTTTTGTCATACTCATTGACTGTCAGAAGTATGAAAACAAATTCATAACAAAAAAGATGCTCAATCCAAGAAACTCTAAAATGTTTAATGACATACATGTAAATTTATTAAAATTTACAGCAATCATTAGGTCATCAGAAATAAGCCAAAAAGTTAAATGTAAAGAACAAGACATGAAGTTTTACAATAGAAATGAATTTAATGTTACCAGACCTGAATTTCAACAAGAGAACTAAAAACTGGTTTGAAATGCAAACCTAGAATCAAGTGATCTGTTTGGCTGAAATTTAAGTCAGAGATAAGTTTGAGCAGTAAATGGGTGAAGTCTTCACTTCACTTTAGACTTATGTTGGTGAAATTGGGGCCATGAAGCAATGTCAGTTTATGCACAGAATTTTCGTAAGTTTTAAGCATAAGAAAATCTGTGCTATTTTCTAAGTGTGTTTCACGATGATATCCATGGAAACATTTTATATGTCTAAAAAAACTTTTCGTAAATGATGTTGGTGATAACTCAGTAAATGCAAAAGGGCACCTGAAAGATACTTGCAAAAGAGTGACAAGGATGTTGACAGGAACAACAATAACAACACATTGACCAAAATAATATCGGGCAAAAAATTGCAATTATATATAGGTCATTTTGAATTAAATATAGGTATTATTTCTGATTAAAGATGGTGTGTGTGTATGTATGTGTGTGTGTGTGTGTGTGAGAGAGAGAGAGAGAGAGAGAGAGAGAGAGAGAGAGAGAGAGAGAGTCTTAAACCAGAGCCTTTACCAACCTTTACACCTTTAAATGTATAAAAATGTTAACTAGAGGGTGTTTTTTTTTTACAAAATAAATACAGTGGGAGGTCGCAGCTTCAAACCCAGGACGAGTCATACCAAGGACTTACAAAAATCGTACTAACAACTGCCTCGCTAGGCACGAAGCATTAAGAGGCTAGTGTTAGGACTGGTCACCCTAGTGTCAGGATAATGTGACTGGGTGGGACAGCATGTATAATATCTATGGAATGATGCCCCAGTGGTAGACATCACTATAAACTGCCTCAGTGCAGACATCATAGTGATATGACTGAAAAATTGTTAAAGCTATATTAAAAATCTAAATCACACAAACACACAAAATAAATAGTGTCCAAACACCGAAAAGTTTAACTACATAATTTGAATCTACATTAGGTACAAGCCAAGGTTATGTTTTAAGCCCTATCATGTTTTCCTTTTTTATTAATGATTTGATTACAAAGCTGAAGCTCGAATGCAACAGAGATGTATTTATCTCAGAAGATGCTGATACTATTTTTGCAATACTTTACGTTGATGATGTTGCTAATTGTGCCGATACAGTACTGCTGTTTCAGAACCAAATAAATGTTATCGAATGTTTCTGTGATAAAACTGGTAAGATGGTCAATGACGATAAAACTAAAATCATAGTTTTCAGAAATGGTAAATATCTCTAGCAAAAGGAAGTATGGTTTTTTGAAGAAAGTTGCACCGAGTGTGTGCCTTATTGCAAGTACATGGGTCTGTTTTTCACCCCCGAGTTGGTTTTGATGAAAGCTAAGCAGATACTAGCAGCTCATTCAAAGAAAGCAACTTCAAGGATTTTGAATTATCAAAAATGATTTGGCTGTTTTAGTGTAGAGGATGTTTTTATTATGGTAATTATTTGATCACTGAAATTCTAAATATTTCTATACAGAGCCTTCAATACATATCATGGGTATATGTTCAAGATTTTGTCTGCCATTTTTGTCTTAGCAAATCTTTAAGGGAGCAGAACTTGTTTCATGTTGACAAAAAATACATTCAGCAACCTGTCTTTAGTCCTGAGCATGTAAAAAAAGGTTCAAGATATGTTTAATGTATCACTTTACATAACCATATCTCATAAAAATTAATTGTGATGTTTCATCAGTGACACTTGTGGTTTTTCTTGCTTGCAGATTGATGTCAGGATGGATGTTAATACACATGAGTAACAGTGTAGTAACATCTTAACATGTTAATACATGAATGTTAATACACATGTATGTACATGTTAATGGATGTTAATACACATGAGCAACAGTGTATTAACATCTTTTCTCAACTTTAATTCAGGTATATCATGATGTATCAACTTATGTTACATTGATGTAATGTTTCCCTCACAATGTATTGGCATGTTCTGGCAGTATTACAGATATTGATGCAATATGCCAGCACAGACATTACAATATCAGCATGTATCAAAGAATTATTTACATCTCTGATAAATGCTCATTCCATGCACATGAAATAGGGATTTTGTTAATAATAAGTTAATAACTTATTGCAGAAATTGTAAAAAGAGACACTAAAGATTATTAACATTCAAAGTTCAAACATTTTCTGTTTATGAAATTACCAGGCATAATTAAATATGATTTTTGTTTTATGCATCAATAATGCAGATCATATCTTGTTACAATGTTACCTGTCTGCCTGTGTGCCTTATACCATTACCAAAGATTGTATGTTGCTTTTTAATTGCCAAAGGTCAAAGTTCATGGTGACATGGATTGAAAGAATGAAAATTGTTTCCACACAATATCATGGCTTGTATGCCTTAATCAGATTTTGTAAATGGATTGTATTTATCTTGCAATGCCCTTGTTCAGCTGGGATGTTTTTTCTTTTACCTAATAATAAATTTTTTTCAATTAATATAATAGATATAATAGATTTTTTGCTGCTGTAAATCAAAACAAAAGAATATTTTTTAAAATTTATCCGAAAGTGGGATTCCTTTTCCAAAACAATCACAGGCCTCACCCCACCCAACCCCATCAGCACCAAATTTAAAAAAGTCCATCACTTAATGAGCTTTGACACAGAGTTGTATTGTAAAAATTCCACCTCGGCATATATTCAAACTTGATGTATTAGAATCAGCACAGCTTGTATCTGACAATCTGAGGATATTAATAGCATTTTTACTGTTATTAAATTTACTTTGCAATTATGTTCCATTTTGAACAACAAGAAGTCCATAATTAATATTCTCTGATCCTGAAATATAAGATTATATCAACTGAAAAGGGCCAAGCAGGATGTTCTGCATGCTTTGTCACATCTGGGATAATCACAGGTGATCCAGACATACACAGCACTTAAGGGATGCTGAATCCACTCAGGAAAAAATGATTATTTAGCTGTGACCTTATTTGTAGTAATCCCAAGATAAAGAAGAAGTGCAGAAACAGCCTTAATCAGTGATCCTTATGGTTATCTCACCATGTTAATGTTTAATCATCCTAACCTTGTTACACCTCACTAGGGATGCTGAGCCCACTCAAGAAAGTGATTTATTGTTTAATGGACCTTTTAGTTGGCACACTCACTGTGAAGAAGAGTCTATCTCTTACAGACCATGCTGTGCAGTTCCCTGTTAATGTTATCAACACATGATAACTAATAATTCTTTTGGCAGGACTGTAACTGTTCCACCAGTTTTTGCACTGAAAAAATTCCAAGGATGAAGTCTGAGTGGACATCAGGTTATTTACTTGAGGATTTTAGGTGTTGGTCAGGGAAAATTTCATAGATGAGATATAAATTGTTCAACATAATGTCTGAAAATGTTTAATAAGTGCACACCCTCTTTTTGATTGTGTCATGGGTTTAACACCATTTTTCAGCACATGATAGGAAATACATGGTGGTCAGTTTAACTGGTGGAGGAAGAACCTGGAAAAACTCTGGGAAAAACCACTGACCCCCAGGAAGCTACTGGCAAGCTTTCTCACATACCCACATTGGCCGAGCCTGAGATTTAAACCCATGTGGACAGAGGTGATATGGCTGTGATCGGTAAAGGCAAGTGCTTTAGATCACTTGTGCTTCCCAGTGTTAGGTAAAACTTGCTTTACAGTAGCCACTTACAAGCACAAATATTTTGATTTGAGTGGGAAGGAGGTCACTGCTGACAGCATAGAACATCAAGATTTTCATGGAATTTACCACCATGAATGCCTATTGTATCATTACAACCCAATTTTTTGTGAGATAAACTTATGTATCTGTAAGACATGTGATGTTTTCTTGGGTGTGACTATATTGGGGGAGATAATAATACTAGCTGACTCTTACAGTATGTGCATTGTTATGTGTAGGCTCGTACAAAAGTAACAAAGAAAAGAGTGAAGCCAACAAGCTTTGTAAAATTTAACAAAATAATTTATTTCCTAGAAAACAAGGTAAAAATATGAAAAAGGACTTACGGTTTGTGAATCTAATCCAAAAACTAATCCTAGAATTTAAAACTATAAGTCCTATCACTAAAAAGTTCTAAATGAATCAAAGTTTGAATCCCGATGAAGTTCCAAGATGGAAGGTGATGACGTCTTCTATATCCTATTTTGTGTTGATGTGTCAACAGTTCCTTGTTGAATTTTATGAATCAAGAATAATATTCCGGCTTTAGAATTCTGAATAATTTCCAATAAATGTCTTTGGCTAAGAATTTTGATGAGCACTGGTATTTTCCAGGGAATATAAATTATATTACTTAAGAAGCAGTGCTTATTGGTATGCATAACAGAATGCATATGTATGTATATAGTTCAACAGCATATCAGCACAACCTATAAAATCACAGGATGCATCTCAGGACAAGATGGTTGCTTAAAGTCAATGCAGTCATGTAGGCAGTTTCACAGATCTTAATTAAAATAATAATAGTTTGCAAAGTTGGTTCATTCCTGCTTGTTGAGTAATCTGCACCTGACACACATCACAAAACTTTCAGACAAAAATTACAAGTCGCTATGGACTTTCACAATGGCACACTGGCAATGTTATTAGGTGAAGTCATTACCAGTGCAGGGGGTTTAGTTTAACAGAAATCTTTAAAACCTGTGAGATATGACACTACCAAGCTGAAAGATTCCTCTGTGGTGCATAGCAGTGTGATTGAAATTTGAAACTTCTTTACAGCACTTTTGAAGGACAATGGACAACCCTCGGAGTGTTTCTTTAATGTGAGCAATTGCAATGTCAAACTGCATCTTGAGTCAAGCAATGAGTGTTAAAAAGGACTGGATTCAAACAAAACATGAAATCATTGAGTCCAGAAGAGCTGCTAGATTCCAGAATGATCTAGTAGCCTATTGAAATCTCAGCAAGATCTGAAAGAAATGATGGATAAGCAAAATTGGTCTGATAGCTAAGCAGCGGAGGCAGAGGAGGCCTAATCAGAAGCTGTAGCAGTGGAGAATTTGTTAATTTCTGGAACCTGGACAGGCCATTTTCTGGATCACCCAGGTAAGATTCTAAATTGCAGCAGGCAGAAGCTGGAATGACAATGAGTACACTACTCACAGCAACTAAACAGACATCCAGTCACTCCATCCCAGGAGCTTGAAGAGGCTGCCAATCCAGCTGCACCAGCCCAGAGCATAAATGTTGAGACACCAATGGTGGTCGAGGTATCTGCTGCACTTAAGAAATTGACAAATGGGAAAGCAGCTGGGATCATCAAGAGTGAATTGCTGAAAGCCAGAGGTGAGGGTGAGGGCTGCATAGCATGGTTAGCCAAGATTGTTTGTTCTGAATGGGAGATGAAAGATATACAAACGCATGGGCATTACATGGGACTGCAGTAATTATCACTGCATTGTCCAGCTGTCAGTGCTGGGAAAGACCTTCGCATGAATCCTTCTAATCAGAGTGAAAGACTGTTTTCTGAAATTGTGAAAGAAAGAACAGAATGACTACACCAGGAAGGTCAACCAATGACCGCATTCGTATGCACAGTGTTGCATACACATTAATACAAACACTTGAAGAATTGAACCAACCGCTATGGATAGCCTACATTGACCTACAATCTGCATTTGACATGATCAACCATTCTGCCATCTGGCTTCTACTCAAGTACATATGATTCCCTGAAAAGGTTGTCAGTGATATGAAAACTGTTTATACTGACACCATCAGCTGCATTCAGACTGACTGTGAATGTTCACAGTGGTTTTATATCAGCAGAGGCATTTAAAAGGAATTTACCATCACCTGGAAAGTTTTTCTGTCACCAATGGACTGGAGGTTAGAACTGTTGGCACAGCAGAGATGGCTGGGTACAATCACAGGTGACCAAATTTTCACCAATCGTGATTATGCCTGTGATATTGCTCTAATGTTTGAATTGCTATGGATCTTACTGCTCAGCCTAGACATCATGCAGGAGGAATCAAAAGATTTTGGCTTTGAGATCAATTAGAGCAAGACCAAAATCGAAACAACCCAAAAGTCATCATGAAGGCAAAAACACCACTGATGCATGTTGTTGAGATACTAGCCTTTTTATTTATCAGGGCTGCACACTCCACAACTCAGGTAGCAGCGAACCAGAGACAGGTGCCACATCAAAATCACTCATGGCAGCATGAAAACTTGGGATAGATAAATCTGGCACTCAGAGATCAGCCTTGTTACAAAGATCCAGCTGTATAACACATAGTTTCTACCAGTCTTGCTGTATGGCATGGACACATGGATGGTGATGACTTGAAAGCTTAATACCTTTTATCAATGCTGTCTCTGTAGCATCTGCCACATCACATGCATCCAGCATATCATCTACCACATCACATGCATCCAGCATATCATCTACCACATCACATGCATCCAGCATATCATGAATGCAGGGATCAGAGACAGAAGGAAGCAACTCTGGTCAGAGATATCAGGATTGGATGCATGCAGTCCTTTGGCCACATTGCAAGACCACCCACTGATATGGATGATGATCATGTACTTTAAGCCGTACAGTCTTGTCTGAGATGTAACACTTATTTGATGACATTACAATTCTTTACAATATTAAACATGTCATGGAGCTATTATTCATCTCCAAGCAGGTATCGAACCAATGCTGATAGTAACATCACCCATTACTTAGCTCTCGTGCAACATTGCACCAATCGACTTGACTATGTGCCCCTCACCTAAAAAGACTGGAACGCACGCACGCACACACGCACGCACACACGCACACACACACACATTTCACTTGGTTCCTTTGAAAGCCTAGATTTTTCTAAAAGTTTTATCAAAATCCACTTGGTTAAACAAACTATTGGTGTCATATTATTGCTGTTGGCAAATGTAACTGGCCCAGAAAAGCTGGATCTTTTATTAACTTTTTTCAAATGTTTTTTTTTTTCATGTGATCCCATTAGGCTAAATTTACTTCTATGAACAGCTAGTTCTGACCTTAATTAACTGAGCCACATTGCTTTGTATGAAGTTCAGTTGGATAGATGAGCACATGCTGTGTGTGCATTGCCTATGCTGATTAAACTCAGATCTCCAACATTATGAAGATCTAATGGACACCAATGTCACAAATCAGATTACATTTATGGAAGTGAAAAATGTCATTTGGAACTTGTCTTTCTGAAAACAACTGTCCCTAACACAAAATGCAATGCTTTATTTTATAGATTATTTAAACTAAGTGGAATACTATCCTCTCATTGGTCGACTGAAAATGAGCCTATCAGTAGGACCAGTGCCAAAAATAATAAGTGTAACGGGAATTCCAAACATGAACCTTTATCAGTGTATTTAGATCCACTTATTATATGTAGACCTTGACTGTAATCAGAACCTTAATCTGTGTATGTCAGATCCACTTATTATACGTAGACCTCGATTGTAATCAGAAACTTGATTGATGCCTATCAGATGTACTTATTACATTCAGACCCTGATTGTAATCAGAGACTTTATTGGTATATATGTTGTTGTTGTTGTTGTTGTTGTTGTTGTGGGGCTTAACACCATTTTTCAGCACACGATAGGCTATATATGGCAGCCAGTATTAATAGTGGAAGAAGAAATCGGGAAATCCCTGGAAAGAACCACCGACCCACGAGAAGCTACTGGCAAGCTTTCTCACATATCCACATTCGCCAAATCCTAGACTCGAACCCATGCAGACAGAGGTGAGATGGCAGTGATCCATAATGGAGAGCGCTTTAGACCACTAGGCCACTCGCGGCCCCTATATTGGTATATATCAGATCTACTTATTATATGTAGACCTCAATTGTAATCAGAAACTTGATTGATGCCTGTCAGATGTACTTATTATATGTAGACCTTGATTGTAATCAGAACCTTCAGTGGTGTCTGTCAGATCCACATATTATAAAAAGATTTGAATCAAATTGGTAAATTGTTCTATTTATAGTAGGGATCACTTGATAATGATACATGTAGTTTGAAGGTATATTTATAATGAACAGGTTTACTGAAAAATCTTGTGTTGTAAAATGCACTTTTTGTATGCGCATGTATGAATTTGACTTTAGTTTTCTGTCAGAATCGTGGTGTGTATAGAGGTAAAGACTGAAGCATGCACTGTATCAAATGAGGCAATACTTCGAAAGGAGTAAACAAACAACAGCTAATCAGTTAAACATGCTTATACTACTGGAATGTGCATACATCTGTATGAGGTCAAACGTCGCTCTATTTCAGGGTATACACAGATTTGATGGCACATTGGTGTATACAGGTTCTGCAAGGATGTAAATATTCATGAAAAGAAAAACATACGAGCAAGGCTTGAAATAGAGTGATAAGCTGATATGTATTCTATATATAGATATATATATCTTCTAAACATTCAGGATGCATCAGTTTTACAATGCACATGTATACAGCCCACCTGCAGGTTAAATTACTGACTGAGTGCACAAATAAGTAAGGAACTGGTTTGCAGCTGTTTTGTTCATGATGAGATTTTCTGTTTACATATTGCACATTGCACTTAAACCCACCCATGTTACTAAGACCCTACATTATGATAAAGGAACCCTATTGTAAGCACCTGCATTTCCATCCGTCCTTATGCCCATCCATTTACTCTTCTTGTAACCAGCATAGCTATCCAGCCATTAATGTAGTTGGATGTTATTTTGTATTTGAATTGCATATTACATGCAGATATGCCTTTAAAAGGTTTCATCTTTTCAGGTCAAAATTTAAAGGAGTTATTGCCCTTTTCCATAAATGATTGTCATTGTTGTTGTTGTTGTTGTTGTGGGGCTTAACGCCATTTTTCAGCACACGATAGACTATACATGGCAGCCAGTATTAATGGTGGAGGAAGAAACCGGGAAATCCGCGGAAAGAACCACCGACCCACGAGAAGCTACTGGCAAGCTTTCTCACATATCCACATTTGCCGAATCTTAGACTCAAACCCATGCAGACAGAGGTGAGATGGCAGTGATCCATAACGGAGAGCGCTTTAGACCACTAGGCCACTCGGGGCCCCTTTTCCATCAATGACATAAGAGCCTTGTAACCAGTATGGTTGAGGAAGCAGTCAACATGGACTGAAGCAATTGGTGTGAACTGTCTTGCTCTGGGACACACTGCAGCAGCTGACCCCATTTGATCAGATGGTAGGATTCAAATCTGCTCCCTTTTGGCCACAAATCTGGCTTGCTTACCTTTAAGCCACCACGGTAATATGTACTGATGTAAAACTCTACCAAATGCCCCAATACCTTCAAACATCTGCCCTTTGACCTTTTTAACTGTCATCCCAATGGATGTTCCATGTTATTTAGTGAAATATGGGCAAAGTTTGGTGATGAACTACTGATACAAACAGAAGATATTGGCTCAAAAAAAAGCAAAAGTTTAAACTGGATGATTCGGCTGATATCATGACAATTATATATCTTCCTTGTGTCACATGTGAGATAAAAAGTGGCATATTCTTTTATCATTATCAAATTACTGACTACACAAATCCTGTTATAATGAACAGCAATTTTCATTCCCACCCTGTTTGCTTTACTTTATATCTTTTACCTGACTTCGCAACAATCTGCAACTTAAACATTTCTTGCAATAATTTTAAGTCCTTAACTAATATAGCCTCTGTGCCTAGTTTAATATCATTGTTTATTTACACTTGTTCTCCATATATGTATATAATTTTCAAACAGACGGGGAAAAAAGATGATTACATTTACCATACTCTTCTTTACTTGTGAGTTAACAAACAAAACAAACCTATTTTACCAAAATTTGATTTTTATTCTTTGCTTGTATAAAACTGTGACAATAAATGATGATGTAAACATGTGCATTGTTAAGATGATGATAGCTGTGGTGTTTCCTACATACAGTGTTCTGATGGACAAATTGACAAGTCCAGTTTGAATATTGGCCAAAAGAAAGTAAAATAATCCATTGTAATTAATTGCTGCCAGCAGCTGACTAGTTTCTTCACTCTCACTTTGTGTCTCTTTCTGTTGATTATCAATGTCTACATTTCTTGTTCCTAAAAAAAAAGAAATGATAGGAGATACAACATTAAAATCAATAAAAACATTTTTGAGAAATTTTAAAACACTTTTAAACTAGAGTTCAGAATGAGTAAAACTATGCCATGGTTTGATGCAGAACAGTCAGAATGAGTACAAATATACCATGGTTAGATAATGAACACACAGCATGGAATGAGTACATATATTCCATGATTAGATGTAGATCAATCAGTTCAAAATGAGTATGTTATATGCTACCACCTATAAAAAAAATTTCTGTGCTTTGAAGATAGATGTGTTTTGTTTTGTTGTGTAATGAGTAACTGGCCAGGATAGTTTTCTTGTCCTGTCTGATAGTCATTGTGAAAAAAAAGACAGAAAATCATTAACCCAGATAGTGATACTAGTTTATTGTGTTTTCTTTGATGAGCCTGTGCAGGATCAGCCTGTCTGTTTTAGTCCTGGCTAATGCTCAGTGCAAGAAAATACTGTTATTAAAATTTTAAGTAAATACATTTCTTTCTTATTGCTATATATTGATAAACAACTTATAATAGATCTGATCTAAGGAAAAGCCAGTCCTGACATATACGTGTATCAAAGGGTTGTATGCACACTGCATGCATGAAAAAGACAAACTATATTGATCCATGGCAAGGATCACTCCAAACCTTCCAAATGGATGAGAAAACCAGCCATAAAGTGTAATAACTGAGGAAGGGAGTTTTAAAATACAAAGGGAAACCCGACAAAGGGAATCTGAACAAGAATGTCCCGATTAAAAAGAAATTAGGAACCCAAATAAAAAATAATATCTTCTCTTTTTTTCACTCAAAATTCTGATTTATTATTTTAAGAAATCAAACCTATTCTCTGATGAGATTATACTGCTCTTTAAGATGCATCCACCCACCAAGTTTTAATATCCCTGGTATAATTAGTACATATTCAGGATGCAAAAACCCAAAATGGTCATGTGCTAAACACAAAAGGTTAACCTACACCAGAGGAATGTGAACTGTAACTTCTTTCATTGTAAGGGTGTGATACTAATAGAAATCCATCTAGAATGAACAGCGCTCGAGGAATAAACATAAAACACAGACCTGAACCCAAGTCAGTGATGTATGAAATGTTGGTCACAGTGATCTTAATTTAATAAGAGGGGTGTTGGGGAGCATCAATATGCATTGTCCCCTTACCTTGTTACCTTGTTTAAAAATTCTATGTATAATAGTATGGTTACATTATGCGAAAACCTATTCAGTGATGAGATAGCACAAAATGTTCACCTAAACCAGTAAAATATTAAATTTTGGTCATAAGGATCATATATTGTTGTAAAGGTACGACATTAACAGAGATGCATATTATAGTCTATTTTGAACGTTCTAGCATAAACAGAACCCAAGACATAAAATTAAAACAAAATATGTAATCAAAGTTAGTGAAGCATAAAATATGGGTTTTAGTGACCTAGTGGCCTTTATATTACTTCTCCAAAAATGCTGAATAAAACTTGACCAAATCT
>JAECUM010001389.1:0-108170 GCA_016617855.1 Megalonaias nervosa
TCTCTTCTTTCGCCAAGTTTGTTCAATGTCTATATCAACGACATACCTGTAACACTGTTGCGCAAGTTCATGTATGTAGATGGCATTGCTCTCGGGACCCAAAGTCACTCATTTGCTGAGCTTGAAGGGGTACTGAACAAGGACCCGGAGGATATGACGGACTTCTTCAAGAAATGGCGTCTACAGCCAAGCGCAACAAAGACAGTATCCAGCGTCTTCCACCTTAACAATGCAAATACGAACCGTAAGCTTTGCATCCTCCTCAATAGGCAGCAAATAAAACACGACCCGGCACCAACATACCTTGGTGTGACTATGGACAGATCACTGACATTCTACAACGACCTGAAGAAAACTTCAGCAAAACTTTGCACTCGAAATAACCTACTCCGCAAACCGGTTGGCTCAACCTGGGGCGCTAGTGCTCAGACACTCAAGACATCAGCACCGGCCCTCTGTTATTCGACAGCCGAGTATTGCGCTCTGTCTGGGCTCGATCATCCCATACTAAGTTAACTGATGTCCAGCTCAACACAACAATGCGCATAATCTCTGGAACACTAAGTCCTACTCCTTTACTATGGCTGCCAGTATTCAGCACTATTCCTCCTCTACATCTGCGTCGCGAGGAAGCAACCACAATAGTGTTGGCTAAGGTCTATGCCAGTGAGAAACTTCCACTGAACATGGACATCACCTCACATCCAGCAGTCCGCTTGACTACGAGACGCCCGATCTGGTTAGGTCCGTTTCCGGAGGATATGACAGCTATTTCGGCATGGAGCGTTGAGTGGTCTTCAACAGATGTTGTAAACCACTCCCTTGTGGCTGAGACATCTGTCTGCCCTCCTGGCTTCAACCTTCCACTTCATCTGTGGACCACACTAAATCACTTTCGGACAGGACAGGGTAGTTGTGCAGTCAACCTTGTCCGATGCTGCCAGGCCGCTAACTCTTCCTGTTGCTGTGGAGCTCTTCAGACCATGTCACACATTGTGAACAACTGACCACTGACAATGTTCCCTGGTGGACTGCAAGCTCTGCATGTTGCTGATGATGACGCCGTTAAATGGCTGAGCACGCACTGCACACGATAATAATAATAATAATAATAATAATAATAATAATAATAATAATAATAATGATAATAATAATATCCTGAAGCTACCTGCATTGCAGGCAGACAATAGCTTTCCACAACCTGTGTCGCCTTCCACATACTTGCGACCATCTTTAAGACAAAGAAACCACCTCAAAATTGTAGGATATGACAGAGAATTACATCTGTAACCTTTGGCTTAGTCAGGATTGATATAAATGGGAGACTTCCCGAAAAGGGTTTGGATTTTACAGTATGCTCTTGTTTTAGGAGCAGAATTGTTTCTCCTTCTCCGACATTTTACGTCACTGTCATTCATTGTTTTATGTAACATGCATTTATCTGCCGGTGTCCACACGCTAGGTCCAGCTGCAGATCATATAATACAACGTTATTTTGTCTACTGATCCTCGTTCAATTTCATGACAGGTTCAAGGAAACAAAATAACTATAACAAAATATTCAGAAATGTGCAGATACCCCTCGTATATTAATTATTAGTATTGTTTTAATAACTTACTATAATACCACTCACACAAACCAGAGTATATACTAATATAGTGCAGTCAGCTATCTTAATTCACAAAAGTACATGTTTTGGCTCACTCAAAGATTAGTCCAGGTGAATAAATGTACACCACATATAATAGTACCACTTTTGGGAGCGAAGGCTGTTCCCTCTCAAAGGAAATGGACGCAAAATAAATGGTTGCTTAATTAAACTGTATGAAGTCCAACTATACTCCTACTCATTTCTGGAACACTTATTGTACAACTGCTTACTGCCTAGAAGAAAACATGACTGGAACTCATTCCTTACTTCAGCACAAAAACAATTAAATACACTGTCGAAAACCTTACTATTAAACCGGTTTCCTTATCACAGCATTTTTATTGAGGTGGCTCAACAACTGTACCATATTCTTCATATACCTTACTACTAAGACACTAGAGGGGTATTGTAGTCTTGCTGATAAAATAATATAATTGTGGGTATTCAACATAACAACAAAAATAACTCGAACTTCTAGAAACACATATGATGGAAAAAGTTACAGTGTGATCAACTCAAAATTTTTCAGAGAGGAGATAGAGATATTCAACGAATTTCCCATTAATAACAACCATTCGACCCTGAAGAACAAATGTGTACTTGTTTGCAAGCTTGGATGGAGTTAAAGTGTGATCAAAGTTAGTTGTTATACAAAACAATATTCAGCATAATACACATGTTGATTTTCCATTTTCAAACATCAAGAAAGATGTACCGATGCTTTAGGAAAGATACTGATTTACAGAATTTTCAGCGATGCAATCATTCATATAGGAAACATCAGATTCATCTAGTAAGATTAACTAAACTGTTCAGTATGTAGATGGATTTGTGATTGATGTGGATAAATACACAAACTTGCATTAATTCCACTTTACAGATCAATAATATCATCAATTTTATCAAGTCACCATACAACTATTCCTGAAAACAGAAAAGAGGTTTGTAGAAAACAAAATAAGATTCCAAACTGCATGCATGAACTGTATACGTAGTAGCTGCTGTTGAATCATCCACTGGAATGGCGAAATTTGACAACGATCTGAAATAATTCATACGTTTAAGAGGATTGCAAAACTGTTGCAAATTATTCAAAATAAAAGTACCAGTTTATATATGGTTATTCTCTTATATTGTTCATCAAGGCAAAAAACAATATCAAGCGTAAAGCAGTCTATGTGTATCTTTATAGCTTTTTTAATGGTTATCGTCACAGCTGCGAAGTAACACCAGTTGTTAATTCGCAGTTCAAAGAACAGTTTTACACTCCCGAAGTTCAGCTGCATACTCAAACATGAATCTACTGTAGAAACAAATTTAAAGTAACAAACAGAGAATAAGACATACTGAATTTAGAGAATGGTTAATCAAACAATCCATATACACACTGCACAAGCAAGCTAGTAAACGATGTCCGTACAGAAGGGTATATCTTAGTTATGTGGATGGCCAGTGGCAAGCAGACCTTGTTGATATACAGGTACAGAAAAATGCATACAACGTTGGATGCAAATAATGTGTCGACATTGATAGATGCATTTTCAAAATACCATCGACCCAAAGAGTAAAACAAGAGGAGGGGACAAACATGACGCCTTCATATACATCTTTACACAAACAAATTCTGCAAGAGTAAAGTTTGGTCGGTTGAAATAATGTTACTACATGAACGTTAAGGATTTTCTGGAAAAGGCAAAATCGAATACTTTGTTAACTTGGACATTAAAGCAATATTAATTCAAGGTTTAGAAGAGTTGCAAAGACTAGAATTTAAAAGCATTTCTCTCAAAACGTAACCATAAATATTTATCACACGTCATAAGCATGACTGCAGTTGAAACGAGCGATGAATAAAAAATAAAATAGGTTGAATTAATGATCAATCTATCCGGTTATTTGACAACTTGTACATATGAAACTCAAAAATTCAAAATTAATGAATGAGTCAGAATTTCTAAAAACATCACATTCCTTGCTAAGGGTTACGTACCTAACTTCACTGAAGTAATACTCAAAATTAAGCAAGTAATACTAGTTGATCCAGTTGTTTAGCAAATAGAAGACTTTACAGTAGGCTATACAGGGAGCATGCTTCACGAGCAAGAGTTATCTCTGCATGAGAAATAGGACGGATTGTACAACCCTGAAAAGCTTTTCAAGACCATGTGAAAAGATGGAAACAATTAATGTTCTCGCGATATGATAAGGATATGATTTGATATCCTGTTATAGGTGATTGTTCAAAAGGACACAATTTACTGTCATCTTCTACGGCTATGACAAGAAGTCAATGAAAACGGTAATTAAAGAGAATCCCTTCATTCCAAATGATATAAAATCCGAGTTTAGATACTTTGAAACATAGCAAAAGAAGAAACGTTCATTGATACTCTAGGTTTCTTTTCAATTCAAGGTTTGGTGAAAATGTGTGATTTATGTGTGTGATTTGAATTTTTAACGTAGCTTTAGCAATTTTTCAGTCATATCGCCACGATGTCTGCAGTGTGGCAGTTTATAGTGAAGTGTAGCAATGGGGCATCATGCCGAAGACATGTACCATGATGTCCCAACCAGTCATATTATTCTGACACCAGGCCGACCTCTCCTAACACTAACCTCTCAATGCTGAGCGCCAAGCGAAGCAGCTGTTAGTACCATTTTTGCAAGCCTTTGGTATGACTCGGTCGGGGATCGAACCCACGACCTCCCGCATCCGAGGCGGACGCTCCAACCACTAGACAACCGGAGCGGTCGGTTTGGTGATTGCAAAATTTGAGTAAATGCATTACCTTATAAGTTTCCTTGAGACTCAATAAGCAACATTTTTATATTTAAAATTGTAAATTCGTTTTGAATGCATATTTGGTTTTATTCCTCTACAAAACGGTCGTTTCATCGTTATCAATCCTGTGTGTATCGAGTGTTGCTCTTAACCCACCTATTTGAATGTTGTGCTGTTTACGGCAGCTTTAAAGACACTAGATATCCTTTTATTCATGTAATGCTTTCTCAAAGTCGTGTATGATTTAGTGTTTAGGAAACAGATGGAAAATCTCTGAAAAAGGACACCCAAACTTTTCAAACGTTTAATTTGATGTGCGATATCACATATTGATAATTCTCATCAGATAGCTTGAATCCGTCAGACTTAAATAAATTTTTTCACTGGGTGGTACAGATGTTTTATTTAAACGTTAAAACCTTTCCATGTATGCAGGCTGCATGTCTCAAAAAAATATTCATAGTCTCAATGAACTTGTATTCTGTTAAATATTTAAACATCTATACTAATGACAACCCCCAAAAACCTAAAGCTATCTATATCTGTAATCGTTCTTTTAACTGTTGTTTTATTCCACCCTTCATGAACCTATCTACTATGAAATCCTTTTCGGATGAAATTTTTTTATGCATATTATCTATAATTTTACCTCCTCATCTACATCAGGTTTAACGTGTGTTTTGATGAACACATGACTATCATAGCCAAACAAACTACAGATAAAGCTTGGGTTGAATTTGGATATCTGAAATTGAAATTACATCCCCTAATCCTCTAACGTTCTCTACATCCCGTGCGGGCCATTTCATAACTTGGACATTCAAGCTGAACTTTTAGAGAACCAAACTGAATGATTTTTATTCAGTTTCATTTATTACTCTTTTCTGTTACGGTTTATGTTTCAGTGTCAAACACCCACACAAGCTTTGGTTGCTTCCACCAAAGAATCTCTGCTAATTTATGTTTTTCGTGAATTATTGTCTTAGTCTTTTCATCATGATTCTGTTGACACTTTGCGTATTAGCCTCGAGTGTTTGTCTCTTTGGAATCGCATTAAAAAGATTCCCTGAGGCTTGCCTCTTTTAAACACGCCTTGAAATACATTGTTTGAGTAAGCTGTAGCGAAATTAGTAACTTAATACCTAAAGACTATGTCCCTTGATTGTTACATCATAAAGAAGCCACACACAAACCATCGGCTGAATCAACATTTCCTTTTACATATCATTTTATATACGATAGTACAGTATATATTCGCTTACAAGCCGAGTCAAACTTCAAAACAACAAAGATCATGATATGCCGTCGTATAATGGAACTGCGGATCAGGGTCTATGCTATTATTCTATTGATTACTCCGAACAAACTGCACATGCCCAAATCTGAAGGCTTTGTATATTGATTGTTTCACGCAGCTCTGTACGCAAGTCATACACGAGACCATCAGCTTCCCAGTGCCTATTTCACTCATCCGAACTGCATCGTATACATGGTGGCTTATTTGCCTCTCTGTTTATTTATATACCATTGTCACAAGACTGCCAGTGCATGTACTGTCCACAAGACCAACTTCTTTCTAGCGTATTCTAACTGACCTGGCCTGTTACAAGCTCTTATATAACAACTTTATTTTCAAGTTTTTTTTTATAAATCTTTTGATGAGTGTTTTGTGGTGTGCTTTTTAATGCGGCCAGGTTTAGATAATAAGCTGGTAATTATTATAAATGACTATTTCCGCTTACCATCAATCATTTGGTCTTGAAATCCAATGCTTAAACCACCTCATGTATTTGAGTCAAATATTTATTTCTGTAGCTACAAACCCATGTAAAAACAGGTTTTCTCTGTCTTCAGCATTTACGATGGCAGTAAAGTACTTTTGTTACAGCATCTCCTGTAGCTGAATTAATGTTACCACCCACCAGTATTTGTTCTAATACTGCTTGTATATGAACCACTACTCCACCCCTAATCCCTCAGTTACGTGTATATTCCTAAGTCGTACTGTTTTCCTGAGAACGTTCTAGAATGCAAATAATATGATAGCTTGCATTTGAAATAATAGGTCGGTCATTAGAGTAAAAGCGTTCGATCATATGCATTACGTCATCGGTACATAGCTCACACGTTTGTTTTGGTCGAGTTGACATCGTTGTGGGTTTGGGTTTTTTTTACACATTTTGGTGTGTCTCAGCAGAGAAGATCAGGTGCCCCAGATGGACGAAAGTATCGTATTATTGTATTTTTATGAAATAGTAAAGTCGTCCAGCAATGAGTAGATAACTAACGTGAACTTGGCATATGACTCAACAAGTCAGCCTTTTTTATTTTATTGTGCCAAAACTATTCTTCCTATCATAAATTCAAACAGTACTCTAGAAAGAACTCCCATTAGTCGTCTACTCCTCTTTGCATATAATTTTGAATGAGAAACGAAACTGTGGGCAAATCTTTATTGTGGACGCATACCGTAATGATTAAGATAATACATGTACTGACTTGGTAACTTGGTACCTTCACAAATATATAAAATATATTAGAATATATTCTAGTGATTTAGATAAGATGCAGGTGTACATATTAAAATAATAATACTGAAGTCAACAACAGTTCTGAAAGTTAGATGGATTTAAACAGCACAATATGAAGAAGGAAACATTTACATATTTGGCATAGGAAAGTATATAAACTTGTATGCATGCGGCTAACATTTTAGTACAGTTTGAAGGCCTCTTAAGTTTTATAATGTCTATTTAACAAAGACAGAGACAGAATTTATGAAGGACAGTCATATTTAAAACAAAATTTTATACTCAGTGTATGAAGCTACTGTAATGGCAAAAGTTTGACGTAAATCTGAAATCACTCGCATGTTTGAGAGAACTGTTGGAAAAAAAGGAAACTGTTTCAGATTGCCGCCTTATTAGCTTGTTCATAAAACGTAAAGCCAATTTGTTAAGTAGGAAATATGTTCTCCAGGTTTTAATTTGGTTTCAAATGACTGGCACCCAACAGTATTTAAGATAACTTTACTACAATCCTGCAAGAGCAGTTGTTTACACATATTACAATGAATTATGGGAGCAGAGTAAAATGGACAAAAAGAAAACTGAAACAAACTTAATTGAAAGAATTGTTATCTCAGTAATCTATATGCACAATATGCAAGAAAGGGATAAAAGATCTTCAAATTCAAGGGTCTATGTTAATCGTGGATAACCATTAGCAAGTAGAACTTGAAAAAATATAACGACAGATATAAATACAATTCGACAGTGATATATTTTTTTCTGAAATACTCTTGAGCTCATAAAGTTAAAAGATAGAAGGGCGCTGACATATATGATGTTTTCAGAGAATTATTACGATAAAATCTGAAAATATACACTTTCATAAAGGAAACGAGTTTATCATAGGAAATTGAAGAACCGACTGGAAAAGGAAAACATTTCATTGTGTCAAATCATATAACTTTTCATTTACCAGCTATGAACCTGCTGAAAATATCTAATATACACTAAATAATGTGTCAAAGACACACCTCTCTGAAAGAAGAAGTGTGCATAAATATCAGCTTTAAGTGATAATAATAATAACAACGTTGTAGAACAAATGTGAATAAAAGCTACGCATTAGAAGACGAAGGAGTGAAGACATGCCAATTTGTGTTATTTACAAAACCAGAGGGGATAAAGAATATACATCCACATCACCAATAAGAAAGGAAATGGTACACATGAAAGGGTGACTACAATCTACACAATGTCTTAGAAAGAAAGAACAGGAAAACACAATAGAATGGAAAAGAGATCAAGTTCGAGAATATGAAATGTATTCCAAATAACTAAATCTTGAAAAAATTATACATTGTAATTTTTTTTCAAACTAGTCTTTAAGATTCTGGATAAAATAAAAGGTAATACAAGCACATTATCTTGATGTAATTATGGATACGCTTAAACTTTACTCTAATTTCCCATAAAGAATTTAATTCAAAGAAGATATAGCAACCGTGCCAACGGCACTTGCGCCAAATCACCAACGTTACTTATTTATGGACAAGATTTTACAATGTAGTTAATATATGTGTATCCTTTGATATATGTGCTTAGTACCAGGGACGCTCGGTTGCAGGACATAGCTAGACGCTTTACTTAATGGGATAAAGAAAGAAGCATCATATGTAAATGTGGCAAAACAGGTCAGATTATCTGTCTTTATACAAGTATATTACACGCTATTTTTGAAGAATAAACAAATAAGCACTGGATCTCAGATTAAAATAACTAACGAGAACGCACATTATCCTTCTCTTGCATCCGAGTCTAACGCTGCAGGAAACATGGATACTGCACAAATAATAATAAAATATTTGCTACACTGAAACTACCCAATTTTCATATTAAAACGACTCAACATATTTGATACGTATACTTTATTTATCTGACAGTGATGACTCCATTAGGGGACGCAGAGCACATTGTGACATGCGAACCAAATTGCAGGGCAATATATATGGCAACAGCTGAATGTTGGATTTCCTACAGGCATTTAACAAATCAAAGTGAACCATAGTTAGTAAAATCACAACATACATTTCATGTTTACATTTAAATATGAAAACGTGTTTGAATGTAACAATAACTGGATCGATCTGAAACAGTATAACATAGTCTGTAACAGTTTTTCGTCCCATCATCTCAATGGTAGATGTAAAACAATTTCAGATGAAAACAGAACTTAGTGGACTGAGATTCACCTCATATCATTGATGATGAACAACTACATCAAACAAGTAGGTTGTAACTTAGTAGTTTTCTCGGGTACTTTGAAATAAACAAATGTTATATACATTACAATAAAAGAAAATCAATAAACGAGAAAGTTATTGGACATGCTTTTCTCTGCAGAAAAGCAACATTCTAACAGAGGAACAACCCGATTAAACCCAAGTATCAGGAATTATGTAATATGTATTGCGATCATGCATACAAATCAGAACATATATTACATGTTAATACAGTATGAGGTACTGCAGAAAAGGACTAATGCTGGGTGGAAAAAGGTACAAAGCAGTCGAAAACATGGTGATATTTAAACAATACGTATCGGATTCCAAACTGAAGTTGGACTTTGCCGTTAGTGGTGACGGTATCTTTCCATTATCGAGCAACATGGTACTAAACTTGCTGTTGTGTTGTTGTTGTTGGGTTTAACGCCATTTTTCAGCACACAACAGTTTATACACGGTAGTCAGTATTACTGGTGGAGGAAGAACCCGGAAAGAACCACCGACCCACGGAAATCCACTGGCAAGTTTTCTCATTTACCTACACTGACCGAGCCCGAGACTCGAACCCACGCAGACTGAGGTGAGATAGCAGTGAGCTGTAACGGTGAACGCTTTAGACTGCTCGGCCACTCGTGGCCACATAAAAATAGGATGCATCGTTAGATATAATTGCAATTCAAAGAAATGAAGTGAGCTGTTCAGATCTACATTAAATCCTACGATCAATGCCGACGTAGTATAAAGACATTATTCCAAAGGCTGATAAAGAACATTAAGAGTGAGAAAAAAACGTTGATAACAACATACAAGAAAAAAAAGTCAAATTGTCATGAAGCATAATTATGATCATAGTTCAATTGTCAGATCTGCGGATGCAATTAAATTCTCAAATTGTCAAATCGTAATCACGAAGAGTGAACAATGTACTATTTATACATGCCAAAGAAAAAATACTGCGGCGCAAGGTCAGCATAGAAAAAGCCTTATCGTTTCATAAACAAACAGTTATTGTTATTGATACTAGTAGTTGCATGAGCTGCTTTACATTACTTTCTGAAGACGTGGGTCCTTCGGACGATAGAGAAAGCGTGAGGTACTTTTGGGGGGAATAATTATTTACAAATCCGAAAATTTGAATCTACAAATGAATTCTAAATAAAGAGGTAACCAATGTCTATATGTTGCTAACAGGATCATGTAGAGCCTATAAAATTTAGATCGTCAATGTTAGGTTGCATGGGATAAAGTTGGAAAATGCGCATGCATCGCAAATGAAGGTGCAAGTGTAACAGGTTATTGTATAGCATCTAGTGCATCATTTACTTTAAATTTTTACGTCAGAGACAGGTGTGAATCAGTGCATTGTCCACAATTATGCGAACGAGCTGACATTCGGTCATCGTGATGACTCATCTGGTGAAGATGCTGATAAGGATTATGAAGTTTTACAAGGTTTCACAAAATTTTCATCCGTTGAAATAAAAAGGATGTATTTACTGATACTTTTCATAATGTTTTCCATCAGTCAAAATATTCAATTTTGGAAGCTCTTCCTGTCCATGTCGATGAAACCATCAAGCTTGTAAATTTGTATCACTTGTCAGCTCAAACATGAAATGTCGTACCCCGGGCCGCCTCAAGCTCACATCTTCAAATAAATGCTGGTGGAATTACCAAACTGCAGGGTTCTGAGAAGGCCCCAATTTTATGTCATTCTTAAACTTTAACAAAATTCTTAAAAGAACATTTTAATTCTTATCGTACTTTGATGTGTCACAGTCTGACTAACACTGGTTATTAATTTGGGCTGTAAATTAACAGCCGACTTAAGTTTACGTATTTGTTCGCTACAGCGGTAAATATATCAAAATCGAGATGTTTTAGGGTGATTAGAAAGCATGACAATTCTTGATAATACCAGTGAACTTTAAACAGCACGAGGTCAATACTGACCGAACCGCCTTGTCTCAGGAAATTATTTAGAATAGCTTTTTACCGTAAAAAAATTAACGTAAAAAATGAGTGGTTGTGTGTAGCGTTGGTTCAGTTAAAATTTATTAGCTTAAAAAAGAATTACCTGATTACCTCAATTAAAATCTGACAAGAATGATTTCAATAAAAAATAATTGATTCGTTTTTATTTGTATCTTTAATGGAATGTTATAATTTTTCTGCCGTGTCCCCAAAATACGACGAAGACCGAATAATAAAAGGGACATAACTCGTACGACCTTACCGTGAAGTACATATGCATTACTGCATTACGATGCAATACTGGCCAGAAGTGTTCAGAGTAGGCAGGAATTATTACCAATATCTTGATTACCCCTGAAAGGTAGCCTGTTCTTGGCAATGAAAGCAAGGAGCTTCATCAGTGATAATGATCCATCTTGTTGGTACTGCATATAGATATGTTCACCAATAGGAAATTTATTAGCTGATTTTGCCCATCACCAAAGCAGCGAGGAGGTAAGACTCATATCAGAAGTGAACTAAGCTTTCGAGAGCAGTTCAAATGGTGCCTTGTTCGGCCAGGCTAATACCCAAGATAACTTCCACTTGGGCAAGGATCCCGTGTGATTGGCCAGGTGAAATCCAAAAGGAACAGAAAATCAGATAGGTCTTTGGTTTGACCATTATCCTCTCTTCCCGTAACAGTGTGCCAGAGATAGTGGAATGGTTTAACTGTGACTGGTGCTGTTTCTCATCGAACAGCCATTGGAAGTTAGCTATTGCGTTATGGATGTGATCTTGAACGCTCCACTGAGAATATACTCCAATGCCTTCGTTGGCTCTAACGCACAGGGCCATCTCATTCGAGAACTTCTCCAATACTTGCGAGAACTGTTTGTTCTTCAGGGAGTAATTTAATAACACCCAGTCGTGCAGGTTCAGTAACTCTGGATTGGGATGAAACAACTGCCATCGTGGTTGCTTAATGCTGATTCTGGAATATCTCGATTTCTAGCAATTTTGTTGCGAAATTGATGAAGTTGATCCAAGGTTCCCATCTGAGTGGAGTAATCAGGACGAAACACTCCGATTCTTTTGATTACTGTATCACCTTCAGAACCTGATGTTTTGAAGTAGTGTATACATTTGGTCATTCCAGTCAATAGAAAGAACATAGATTATCCAAGCTTTTGGAACTGGGACTGGTGAGACTAAGGCTGAATTCTGGCATTCTACCTTCTCACCAACAGGTCCATCATAGGTTGATCCCATCGAGCATCTACTGGGTGAAAACTGAAGAATGATGAGACCATTCCTTTAGTATTGGTTCCTTATTGCAAAGCAATGAGACTGCGAATACATTAGCAAGTCAAGGGTATGTCAAACTTAACATGGATTTGTCGTTTAGGACAAAACTTAAGAAAATCCTATAATAAGCCACCACAGTGGAGCTGTCAGACAGAATGAAAACTACATTCACATAAACATTCTACAGCCACCAATGTAAAGCTTTTGAAATGGTTCTCATCTCCAGAATGTTGATATGTAAACAATGATCCTAAGATGGCCACACTCCTATGGCAACCCAAAATGGTAGGAGACGTGCTCCCCACTCCTCTGTGCTCACACCTGTACCAATTGCGATTGAAGGAGGTTGTACTTGCAGAGGCATCCCCGACGCGAGTCCAGAGTGGTTTCCCTGCCTTCGAGGTGCAACTTCATATTGTGCAGACTGTGAAAGTTGGTCCAATTATCTAGGTTCAACCTCCATTTGGATCACAGAATCATTGTTATGGGAGCCCAAGAAAGCTACCTAGCACTATGACCTACACTGTCGCATTGAGCAAACTCTGCGGGCAAAGGAGTTCTCAAAGATGTATTACTCCATATAAATGAGAAATCTACTATTGCATTAATTCAAGTCTCGTTGCGGGGGGGGGGGGAATATTCTTTACTAAAATATTGATTCCAGACCTAGTCGACCGAAATCTTGAAAGGGTAAATGGTTGAAGATTAAGAAAGAAAAGGAGGGTAACTTGGAATCAAGTCTTGCTCCAAAATATAAATAGCCTGCTGTATAACTTGCTGTAGGCGAATCACAAAACTTGTGGAAGCTGTGTGCATGGGGATGTGAAGTCACGCCCCTTGCAAGTCCACACTGATTGCATAGTCTCTACAATGGACAGTATTAGAACCCGTTGTTGCATTCCATCACGAACCAAAGAGCACAACTGATGACTGAAGGCGCTTAGGTTAACGACCATGTGGCACATACTGCATTGTAGCCGAAAGAACTCTGGGCAAAGGCTTAAGAGGGGCACTGAATGTGATACTAAGTCCCCAAAAAACCACTTATCGGGTTCACATGTCGTCATAGTATCTTCCCCATTCAGCAACGAAAGATTAGGGTCTTTCCCTACAGGGATCTGTGATAAGGGGGACATGAATGTCATCTGAGATAGGGAGGGTGTCATACAACGCTGGAGAAAACGATCGATCTCCCTTTGACTCTTCCACTTAGTTTGATAGAACTGTGGTTTTCGACGATTGTAAATTCGACAGGGCTGCTTCCCAATGGCGTGTGCTCTTTACAAATCCCTCCACTGCAGCAGAGACTATGAGGGATGGATGGAATGTATAATTGGTGGCTTGTTGTGAATTCCATTGATCTGATCATTAAAAGATTAGACAATGAAGGCTGCAAGCATAGCTTGGCCTATGATGGTCTTTAAGAAAGGTGGAAATAGAGAGCATTGCATCTTGCTCCACCTGTTGTAAGTTCATAGCTGCTGTTGTGGCCTGGCCATACTATGTTTGGCCTATATGTTACGAAGTGGGCCATTCTATAAGCATGCTCCCATGTATTTTTGGTGAGATTTGGGGTTGGAGAATGCAAGTTGTGTTCCACCTACTGCAGATCACTATAGATATTAGATGCAGCATTGATCCCATGGTCATGTTACGAATGAACTCATAGGTATCTAAGCAAAAAACTGAGAAGACATTTGTGTACACACTTGGAACTTGTAAATGATGATGTAAGCAGTCTCACAATACCAGATTACAGAAACAATTTAAAGCTTCTGCAGACAATGATCACCTGATGTCAGAACTGTAAACCCAAACGGTGATGTTGAGGAAAGGGGTCTAATTCAAATTCACTCCAAGCCTGCATGGCTGAATTTCACTCATCACAGGGAGATCTAATAACAAGGAAACTTTAAGGCTAGTTTTTGTCGGTTTTGGGTTAACGTAGTGAAGCCGATGTCTCTTGTGCTACCTGTGAAGTAGCTGGAGAAGAATGCTGAGGATGGCGGCTCTCTATGCTTGCTGCACACCACGAATTATATTCCCTTACTTCTATGGTCTTGCAATGTGGCAGAGGCTTGAGGCCAAGCAAAGAGGCAGCTTTTGGAAACTGAGGCACCAAGATGGACTTCATACACCAGATGTGTCTAGAGGTACTATGTGGTTTAATCAATGAGAGTACCTATATAAACTAGTCATCCACAGGAAATGCCTGGCAGCACTATACTGCTTAGACCGACCCACAAGAGTGCTTGTATAAATTGGGCATCATCCATAGGAAGTGCTTAGCAGCACTATGCATATTAGTCTGCTGTATAAATGGTTTTGCAAAGTAAATTTTAGGGTATTGCGCCAATAAACTGGACATTGTATGTGCTAGGAAGTGCCCTGCAGCACTATGTCAGTCATGGAACTGGACAAGTTGGTTTTCTGGTGGCTGATACCGTATGACCAATTATGGTCATGGCCCATTGCAATCAGACATAGGGCAGAGTCTGGCTGTGAAGCAACATGGCCATCTGGCTGGCATAATGTTGTTCATTTCTCAAGGCTGAGATGGGGTATGATATATTGGTCCATGTAGCAGGTCCATAATTCTGATATACAAGACTGTAACTAAGGCTGTTGATGCTCTCCATCTCGCTCCCTAGTAAATGATATGGTTTCGAACCCTTGTGTGCTAGCTGATGTTTTCATCCCTCAGACTATATGCCTTCTTCTTGGTGCCCAACTAATTGCCACCCATTGATTTGTGTCCACAACATGCAAGTCCGATGTATATTCAAGGAATGACAACTGAGAAAGCTACAAATGTCAAGTGGTTGTCAGACTGGTCTTGCTCATGGTCTAAATCTATTAAGATAAAATATAGCAGACAATATATACACGTAGTGTAGTGAGTGATAAATACCTGTAAAGGGGCACATGTGGCCTGTATGAGTTGAGAATTAGTGCATCGATAGTATTATTTACAAAGTGGATGCTAAATTATCAATCTTGTAGCAAGTAACCTGCAGGAAGGTCAATTTTGACAGTCTATATAAAATCACTCCAATGTCACTTATAGTAACTACATGTATGAAGTGGAAGCCGAATAATTAATTCTAATAACAACTTACCCATAGGAAGACCAATTTTTGACTGCCTATACAGATAAAATCACCCAAGTGTTGCTTTTAGTAATTACATGTAGGAACTGGATGCTATTGAGTAAACCATGAATAGAAAACTTACCTGTGCTTATCCAACCATGGTGGAAGATGTACAGAAATACAGACGAGTTTTCTATATTACACAAAACCTGCACATAAAATGGAACTCAAGCATCACTATTGATACTTGTAAAGTGTATGCAGCAATATCTATTACGAGACAATGTTACCTGCATGAAAGGCACAATGACGTTCTATACAGGTAACATCAGTAAAGTGTCAAGAATGCAATTATGAATTAGATGCCAAGACAATATAGACACTTAACTGTATGTATCCTAACTCAGCAGAAATTACATAGCAATACTAAAGGAGTTTTCTATATCATGCACCAGAGATGTACTTATTAATATGGTTATAGCAATGTAAGGGGATGCCATCACAACCCATGCAGGTATGTACCAAATATGCCTAAGTGCGAAGATGGTAAAATGGTAACAAAGTTAGGAAACTTTGTCATCAACAATAGGAAAAACTGAAAAGTTGGAAATTTACTGATGGAGTCTACTTCCCTTCAAAGATGAAACTCCTCCAAACTCTTTTGCCTGTATGGATTTTGCGAGGCCTGCCTGTCTGTAGAAGTAGTAACTGATGATTTCATGGGGATCTAGTGCCTACCCTGGCATCAAGGGGGATCACTCTAATTGCCACTTAGGTGGACTGATAACTATTAGCTTTTTAGCTAAAAAGATTTAGCCTGGGAAGGCTGGATTGGAGAGGTAGTAGTTCTCCCAAGGTATTATGATTAGGTAACGTATTTGATGAAATGACTGGAGATTTTTTGATAAATCTTTTTACCAAATTTGTTTACAAACCTAGAGCATCCACATTATTATTGTACTGAACTGATTGCTGAAAACTGTTTCACCTTTACTTGTTATTCATATTGTTACAACTCTATGGCCTTAAACTAAGTCACAGAAGAAGCAAAACCAACAAGTTAGTAAAATCAACAATTTATTTAATATCAAAATAAATCACAAAAATACAACCACTTTTAATAAGCCAGCCAATTAGAAAAGAATGATGAATAAACAAAATTTAAACCAAATCATGACAGACTTGGTGATTTATTTAATCGCTATGTTGCTGCTGTTGTGGGTTTAATGCCATTTTTCAGCACATAATAGGCTATACATGGCAGTCAGTATGACTGGTGGAGGAAGAACCTACCAAACCCTGGTAAGAACTACCTACCCATGGGAAACTACTGGCTAATCACTATGTAATAAGTATATATTTTACATTAGCATTAATAAAGATTTGTATAAATTACAGAAGAGGGTCTAACATTGCACATAGGTATGTACCAAAAACTGCTCAAAATAAAATCATATCAAGATTTGCCTAACTTGATAAAGAACCAGAAGAATGCTTGTATCAGAATAAAAAAAAATACAATTTTTTTTTTCCATGCTGAGGAATTTGTACCAAATATTCCCAAGATCACTGAAAACCATCCAAATACAATATGGTTAGCTACAGGCACTGGCATAAACTATATAAACAAAAGAGGGCATTGCAAAATTTTAAATGATTTTTTTTTAGGACACCTTAATGCGAACATTGTAATACTGTCACTTCCAGATATTACAAACATGATTCATTTATGTAAAACCAATCTCCTCGAATTGACACAGAACAGCTGGCATTACTTGATCAGGCGTTCAGACGACAATTCCTGTTGGTGATAATCATGAACAAAGCCTGATGCTGTATGTGGTTTGTTATAAAATTTGTGTTACGATGTTCAGATTTTCTGGGTGGCCACATAGTATGATGTAGATTGTACTGAATGAAACCTTCAACTGATAAAATGTTTGGCCAATGATTAAATGCCCTGTGGTGGCATGGGGAGGTATTGAGGAAGGGTATTTTGCTGACAAATGCGTCATACTTTGGTGCTCATGGGACTGCAGAGAACTAGCATCCTACATTTTAGTGAAAGTATTGAATCTCAGCCCTTATTCCCCTCCCCCCATAATGCACTGCACCCATTGTTCTGGTTCCCTGCTTCATATGCTCTCTGCTACATACACAATTACATGACTAGCTGGAAGATACAGATTTTACTAGTTACCAGCCATGATATTGGCATGCCAAATTAGGCCAAGCAGCAGCTAAGTCCCCCACCTCGTCTTTCTTCCATAGATGGGGATGATGGATATTATTAGCCTCCTTACCTTAGGTTCCATTAAAATCAGGTCAGGAACACCAACTCTTGAGCAGTGGTAGATCAGCCAATTAAATGCAAGATTATCTCATTCACATACACATCTTGCTCATGGTTAAAACTACTAGAAATCTTGAAGATACAAGCATATTTACCAAGTCTGATAAAACTCTAATCCGAAATAGTCACTATAATGTTGAACAACTCGATCAGATTTAAGTTCACTTTATTAATATGCATGGATTGCACTCATTATAAAATTAAACTGAAATCTTGATAATGTAAATTCATATTCCAAGCTTGATCGCAATAAGTTCAAATGTATGATCTCCAGAATGGTACCAATATCAGTCAATCAGATACAAGATCACCTCAAGTGTGATCAAAATTGGATCTGAAATGATGGCATCTTGAGTGGTAACATGCAAATGTTCAAACTGAGAATAGTCTCTAGGCCATTAGTCAGATTAATAAAAGACAATATTCTGTTTCCACAAAGACTGCCTTGAAAAAGTGCTTTATCTTGCCATAAAACATGCATATTTTCAAAAATAAAAGTGCATCTACTACAAGAAAGCAGTAAATTAGTAAAAAAAAGCCGTTTTAAGCACTTTGTATGTGTGCTGTATCCACTGAAAATGCACTGTTGCAGAACAGTATGATTTTAAAACAGCTACGCCAAAACCAGGATAAAAGACAGTACTGTACGTCATGAATTTGCCACTTTAATTTTGGTTTGAAATCTTAAGTTGGCCAAACTTTCTAGATCTATTTCTAGTTTTCAATAAAATGTGCCAAGAAGTGAACATAAGCCTGGTATTTGATTTCACAACCCCCATAAAGTGAACTTTTATTTGTTCATGCTTACATTTTACTGTAAATACTATTTTAGCACATTAATGACGTAAAATCATAACAAATTACACATTTGCAAAATTATAATTAAGCTAAATGTTGTTCGCTCACAGGCTTTGCTGTAGAGAGGGATGATTAACACAAGGAAATAACCCAACTGCTAATAACATTATTAGTTAGGTAATATTAATAGTTGGGTAATGTACGAAAAGATTCCCTTCTTGTCGAGTCCAACTTTTATTCAGCAGCAAAGAAAAACCTTTAAGACTGAGCTTAATCTAGAACATCTTGACAGTGAACAGGGCCAAAGTCATCACTATAAAGCTTTTATCAATGTAAGCTCAAGACTAAAATTACTGATAAAACACCACAACAATTTTGAGATACATAAGCCACTGGGTTCATCCATCTACTCAACTTGTAGCATAAAAAGGTAGCTGCTATGGTTGTGAAACCATCCATTCAACTGCTGTTGCACATCCATCACAAAAACTTTTAACTAACAAAAAATTTAAATGAAAAGTTCACCTCCTAAATTCACTAAAATGTTATGCTTGCTAATTTTGTGTTTTAAAGTAAATATTTTCATTCCCCATCACAGTTTGCTTTTTCTTGTCAAGATTCTAACAGGGAAAAATCGGTGTGTGTATTCAAAGGCATCTAATTATTTCATATAAAAAGGTGCCGATTCTGAAAGGCAGCTGAAATCTTGTCTCTTTTTGTCAACTGAACGGAGATTACCACTGCATAGAAATACTGATTTTGGCAGAAGCCTGAAAAAAGGAATTTTGAATGTGGAACCAAAGGATATGCAAGGACAGGAGAATATATATATATTTTGGTTGTAGGCTACCTCCACACACGAGAGACCTATCAACAAAAAACAACTCTGGTTTCACTGTAGTGCACAGGCACATATCCACTGCTATGAAGGAAAACACTAAACTCTTTGTGTTGTAACTTTATATTTATTTGACTTCTCTTCTCTATTTAACACAAGAATTACATGCCATGATGACAAAAGTAATTGAGTGAATCAAATTTTTATCTATTTTGCCCATACATCTAATTCAAATTTTAATATAGTATTACAATCCAGATCTAATGTGAAACTGTTCTTCATATTTTTCATATGCCAATTTAACAAAAATGCAATTCTTCTGAACAAGCAAAGAAACCAGTCCAAGTAATCTTACAAATGAATATAAAGAAATTTGCCTCAGGGTGGCCATATACAACAGCCATTATAGCCAAGCCTGCCGTAATGGCGCAGAATATTAAGTAACCACCCAGCTTAAATGGCTCCCTTTTTGACTCCATAAAAACCAAGTACCATACCTGCTTACAACTTCAGTCCAAACGCAAACATAAATCCTGAACTGCAATCACATAATGCACCAGCAGATCTGGGTCTATGCATTTTGTTCTGCTGGTTATTCCCAACAAAACTGTACAGATCCAGATCTTCTGGTGCATTATGTGACGGCAGATCTGGATATGTGCAGTTTGCAGTTGGACTCAGCTTGCAAATGAGTATTTATAGGCATTATACAAATTAACCTCTACTGAGCAACAACCTGTCTTAGGTCATTTCTCTCAGTTCCCACAGATAGTTGTTTGCCTGTAAAGAAAATTCTTGCTTTCCAACCACCAGCTCCACTGTATCCCACCTCTACTTGAAACCACTCCACATTGCAACATATTGTCATTCCTTGCTCAGGTGTTAAACTGACAATTTTATGCAAATCTGTTCGGAAATCCAACAAATTTCAAATTCAGAACACACTTTTGATATTCAAACATTAACACCTTTCAAACTGAAATTTCTGAATATGTACATAAAAAACCTGGCTGCTCAAGTCTTTAATTGCATTTAAATGTTAATTTTCAATGCCTAAAATTCAATTACCTGTAAATATCAGGGCCAATTATATTTTAAAATGCTAATCAATAAATGTTATGAAATACAAACATTGTCAATATATTTCACCCACCAAAAGCAAGCGTACTGCAAAAATGAGTGATGCTATTTAAACACAAAACCAGGACAGTTTTGACTGCATATCGGGCCAAGAAAATCAGTTTATATCTTATTTTTCCATGTATGCTGGATGAGACAGATCTTGAATAAAAAGTGCATATGTAAATATTTTGCTTTGAGCCATATTTTCCACTATCTGTTGACTACTAGAGAATAACCATAAATTCAAAAATATAAAACTAATACATCCACAGAATTTATGTTAAATATCAATAGTCCTCACTGACAATGAAAAATTAAGTAGCACTTGAATTTGATCCAATATTTTGCGAATAAAATGTTTTGACCATGAAACTTTTTCCTTCACTGCACTTAGTACCGGTCTAGCAAATTGGTGTATATACTAATAACAGTTCTAGCAAAAACCAGTGTACTGGATAAGTTAACCTAATGTGCCCATTTTACTTTTTCACAGACCATCTTTTTCTTTCTTTTGTTTTTTTTTAATATAAAATTTATCTGTATGGCCACCCTGAAGCTGATCCATTTCACTGTAGGTGAAAATCTGTTTTATGAGTTTCTCATGATGAGTGATGAATCCAGTTTAATCTGACAAGCTTAAGACCTATACAAAAACAACAGAGTTAAGGCTGGGTCAAAATAAGCCTTTTATGAAATCACACATGCTGGTCAACATCAATACTGATCTTGATTCTGTTTGGTCTGAAGCTTAGCAATGATTCTTTCCAACTGTCTCTTTGCCTCACAAATTGGGAAATTGGCCATCTCATAGTACTGTGGTGCAATCTTTATCAACCTTGAAAAACAAAATGAAAAAAACAAACAAAACAAAAAATGATTAAACAAGTTTCAGGAACAAGTAGAAATTAAAATGCAAAACACTGCAATTTAATTGTAAGGAAGTACAAAGAAACAAGATTCCCCCAAAGGGACTGTTGCTATAATGTCCACACAGAATTTCCAGGTATTTAAAAGAGGACCATTTCTCCTTTGTAACTACTGACTGTTGAAACCATCTCGAATACTCTTGAGCAGAAAGGTTTTCAAACTAGCTACTGTTGCAGCCATAGTGGATGTAACACTGGCACAATTTGAATTTAGGACGAACTAGACACATTTAGATGGCTTTTGGTGAAAACGGCAGGTGTAAACCCCATGTTGATATAAGCATCTACTCAGGAGAATTTGAGACAATATTTTCAGTGTGTTTATTGTGGCAGTCATATTTGAGACTAAATCAGCAACATTTTCATTGAGGACCAAGTGGATATCATAATTATTCTGGTGAAAACTCCATTTTGATATGGTAGAGCAATAATAACAAAAATTTTCAAGATGGCTGCACCTGTGGCCAATGGTGAAAACCCAATCCTGACGTAACCTTCTATCATAGAGAAGTAGTGACAAGATTTTAAAGACGGCCACTGTGGAGGACATATTGGATATCAGATCAGCACACTTTTTATTTAAGACCAACTGGGCCAAGATGTCCTCTGGTAAAAAAACAAAACATGCCGATATGGCTTTCTGTTCTGGAGAAGCAATAATAAGATTTCAAGATTGCTGCTGTAGTGACCAAACTGAATGGAAAAACTATACACGCCAAACATGCTCCCCCCCCCCCAAGTTATTAAGCTTAATTATTGCTCATGTAAGTGGCAAAAAAGCCAAATTGGACATCAAAAGTGTAATCTATACATTACATGCTAGAATTACAGAATGTATGAAAAAGATACATTTATTTTCTGTTATTAACCTAGTTCTGCAGCTGGTCAAAATTTCCATCACAAAGTGTCATATGGATTTGAACCAGAATACAAACACAAAATATACTGACAAATTATTTATATTAAGCACTCACTTGAATTAGTTTACATGTGCGCCTTTCATTGACTGATCATGAACTGGAATTTTACAATAGCATGTAAATTACTCTCACATTCTTTAAAGTTTGTAAACCAGTGGTGATCTGTCCTTTTCTCTGACGAGACATGTTTTGAAGTTTGAAAAGATCCATCTGCTCTAACATTTCTGTCATAAAACATCCACAATTCACACAATAAGCATTTCGCTTAACATAAAGTGCCATTTTCTTTAAAAGTATAGACTGGTCCGCTAACTAACTAGCTTAACAATATATAATGAACCTGTGAGGCAAAGTTCAAATTTGAAGAAACCAATATGTTTTGTTGGAAATGGATCATATACAGTCACAAATAAGGAATGTCTTATGCAACAGTCATCTTTTTAAGAATATTCTCAAATTTATATGAGTGGAATTAAAAAGGCGATAATAAAAATGATAGAAACAACTTTTTATTGCTTTATTTTTATTTTTTGTTGTACCATAAAAGCATAATCTACATACAGGCCAGTGTAACATAATTTGGTGAAGAAAGAGTAATGATTATGCCAAAACAGTAATGGCTGGCATGTATGAAATCATTGGCACCATTTGCATTTATTGCCATGGCCAACTAGACATGATAAGACACCTTTTAGTGGAAACTTCAAGGTGATATGAATGTCAACGGAGGAGTAGTGATGACAAAACATCAGAGCGACACCAGTTTCATAAAAGAAAAATGGACTTTACAAGTCTTCTCGGTGAAAACCTTGTGTCAAAATGATTTTCCATTCAAGAGAAGTGATAACAAGATTAAAAAGATGACTGCCATTTTCATTTACGTCCAACTAGTCATCTGAAGAAGTCATTCATTGAAAAACCCATGCTGATATGACCATCCATTCTGAAAGAGCAGCGACAAGATTAACAAGATGGCCATTATGGTGTTCATACTGGATGTTCAAACTTAACCATTATCATTTAGGACCAACCAGACATTATAAAAAGTCTGGCAAAAACCCTATGTTGATATGATTTTCCATTCAGGAGGAGCAACATGAAGAAGATCAACACTAATTTTATTCAAGATCAAATAGACATTGTAAAATGTCTTTTAATGACAACCCCATTATAATATGACCATCCATTCCGAAAGATTATCAAGATGGCTGCTGGTCATATTGGATGCCTCAGCAGCACTTTTTCATTTAGGACCAACTGTAGCAAGTAGTTAAGGAGTAGCTGTAACAAGCCTGTGCTAATGGGCAGACTAACATCAGATGACAGGTGATCAACAACAGGCCATCCTATAAACTCTTCTGGTCTATGACCAGTAGAGCTAACAACGAGAGTACCATTCTACTCCCTCCCTGTGATGAATAATCCTCTATATAGGCACTAGAATGGTACAGTGAACTTAAAATTATTGATCAATGGGTCTCAATGACCTCGACCTTTGGTCAACATATTCGATCTCAAACAAAACCTTATATGCAGAAACAATTATTTTCAGTCTGATCTCTGAACCCAGAATTTTTTGGTTTCTTTATTACTCTAACTGCAAGCCAACCACAAAATCTGTTAAGGAAATTACTCCAGAACACAAGTTATTCTGCAAAATCCATACTTCTTTGAGCCACTATGACCCTGCCCTTTGACCTCTGGCTCCAAAATCAACAGGCCTGTTCCATAAATGCAATCCCTCCATAAACTTTGATCGAGGTATCTGATGTACAGCTGAAGTTATTTACACAAAAGCAATTTTTCTTCTTTCAGTCTCAGTAATCTTGGCCTTTATGCTTTTGACCCCAAAATCCATTGCTTTCTTTCCTACTCAATTTGTAGATTGTGCCTGAAATTGGAAGACATTTTCCATATCCCACGTACAAACCACTTACAAAGTTTGGTTTTGGGTTGGTTTTGTTGGGATCAATGCCGTTTTTTTCCAGCAAATGATATGATATATATGGCAGCCAGTACGTTAGGTGGAGAAAGAACCGAGGAAGAATCATCGAAAACATGGGAAACTACTTGCGAGCTTATTCACATACCAAGTAACATCACTGTGCAGAAACCATTCATCATTTTCTTCACAATAACCTTAACTTCTGACCTACTGACATTAAAATTTCTCTTCCCTTGCACAAGTTCAAACTGTCCACAAAGTCTGGTGGCAGTATGTACTGTGGAACTGAAGTTAATGAATACAAGAAGTTAATGGACAGGCAGGGTCAAAGCATAATATGCTGTATGAAAATGGTGGACATGTAAAAATGCAGGTCCTTCCATTAGATTTTAAGTTGGATGGTGAGTTGCCAAAGTAGGCTGTTGGGGGGGGGGGGTAACACCCCTCAACAAGGATACAGTTTCTTGTTTTTAATAAAAGTAGCCAGGTGTAATGTAAAAGTAGCCAGGTAAATCACCTGGCTCCCCACTAATAAGGAAAGCACTAAAAATGGAATATGGTCCCAAAGCACTGACAACTATGTATTTACAACATTTAGATACTAGTATAAATATAATGAAATTTGGAGAAAAAATGCATTCTTTGGGAACTACTGTTCACTTTTATATGCAAGGACATCAAAATGAGTATCAAAAGAGTAATAAGTAATTAAAATCAATACTTGTTTGAGCATAATTGCTTCTGTTGTTTTGAGGAGTAAGACTTTATGTAACTTCTTTTTCTCTAACTATGGTGTATTCACATTATCAATTCACAGGCAATAAATGTACACAATACATCTACTGCTGAACTGAGGGGGATCAAAGAAAATCCTCCTCCTGGTGTTTCTGTCAGATGATGCCTTCTTTTTTAGATGAAACACAAACTCATTTTCCCACATGGGTACATCAGATCCATCTCCAAACCAAAAACAACATGCCTTGTAGGCTGAGTGGTCTAAGGCACTCGCCTTTACAGATCATTGACATCTCACTTGCCTGTCGGTGTTCAAGGCTCACCTCGGCCAATACGGGTATACAAGAAAGCTTGCCGTTAGCTTCCCATGGATTGATGGTTCTTCCCTGAGTCTCCCCATGTTCTTCCTCCTCCAAATATTACCAGCCACCATGTACAGCCCATTATGTGCTGAAATATGGTATTAGGTCCACAAAATGAAACCAAACCAAACCAAACCTCACCTGACTGATATATGCCTAATAACTGAATGCAAGGGCAATTAGCCAAGAAATCTGCATCAGTAGGATGCTCAAAGTTGAAATTTCTTCCAATGCTGTTAATTGCATATGTTATGAAAACAACTGTTACAAGATTTCCCCCATTTTCTTTCATCATCTATCTGACAGCACATTAGCATCGTTGTCCCTTAAAAGGTCCTTATGCCAAGCCAATCTGCCAAATTTGGTCAAATTCTCTTCAGCAGTCCCTTTTTTGATCAAGTTGTCTAAAAAGCTATCTATGCCAGAATGCTTTCTGTAATTTGGTCAAATTATGTAGCAGTTTCTCTAAGAAGCAATTTCACATTTTTTTCTACAACAGTGGCCCAGTTTTATGGCTTATTGGCATCATTTGTATATCAATGAAAGACCTCTATTCCTGGATGCTCTGACCCCCATATTAGTGAAAGATTAACAAGTTGTAATAGGTTTTGTCTTCAATACATACATAAATACACACACACACACACATATATATAACGAAGTTAATATTTTTTCCAAATAGATGCATGTTCATCCAGAACTTCAAATTTTGTCATTTACATATCTTCATAGTCCTCAAAAACTAGCAGTGCTGTGGAGAAAAATTGATATTTTGACAGAAGACACTTTTTCTAACCATGTAACATGTAGACCAATTTCATAACAAAAAGAAAAATGAAAACTATATTCTTTGCTCAAAGATTATGATGTCCATTACACAGTATAACAAAGATGCACGTTTCATTTTCTTTAAACAAAACACATTCAAAGTCTGTTGCCATTGTGAGGAAGATTGTTCTTTTCTTTGTTTGTTTCTGGACACATTTAGGAACATTCTTTAGTGTAAATCATGATCAATCAGAATGTTGGGATAAGAGTAGCTAAACACAGATGAGGCACATGCAGGAAGGCAACCCGCTAACAACAACATAAAAACAGCCTACAGTATGTTGTAGCTCATGTGAAAAGGGATGATAAAAAGAAATACAAATTACCATCTATTTTTTTCATTACCTTGATCATTTTAAATTACAATTTTATTACTTTAATTAATTTTGTACACAATATTCTACCTTATATGAATTCACAATTTTTTACTCTGCCAAATGTGATCAAAATATGAGATAATAATATAAATCCCAACCATACATGCCATGAAAGTACTGAAATTAGCAATGAATCCACTTAACATGCAATACTTGTTAGCATCATTATTCATTTGTCACAATCATAGAATTCTTGTGATACACAACTGGAAAGCATCTCCAACAACTAGAAAAACTGAAGACTGGATCTTGGCCTATAGTACACTATAAAATGGGAAACCAATATTGACTTAACAGTTCTTGACAACACATTTTGATTACATTGTACATTTATGTATTTTAGTCTACTTTTAATGCAATGACAGGTATAAAATATTTTTTTTCTTTTAAAAAAAGAATAATAAAATTTGCATTTACCCTAAGGAATCTCACAAGGTCACATATTACCTATATAACGTAATTTGCCTACTCCTTAGTACAACAGTCACAGTTGTTCAAAGGTAAGTTCGTAGTGCACTTCATCATAAGTAAATATTATCAAGCAAGGATTTAATGTTAACTTTCAACCTTCTTCTTGTTCTTAATGCATATGTAAGATACTTTTTATTTTTCCATTCAATGATTCATGCATTATCCTGTTGAACCATTTCTTTATTTCTTTCAGTATTTCTCATATTACCGATTTTTTTTACTAATAACTAAACCATTCTGTATCCCAATTAGTTTTCAAAGAATACATGAACACATTTTGTTTTGAAATACTGTCATTTCAACTCATTGCCTTCATGATTAATGTTGCTTGCCATTATATAGCTTATTTCTTATTATCATTCCACTGTTTACTAAAGTTGGTTACATAGTGCATGACCATTCATGTATTGATGTGTGAGAGAGAATGATGCTTTATGACTGGCCCTACCGAGAAAAATCTGGTGGCAGTACACCTTATGCTGCATATCCATGGCATATTTGTCAATGTTCGGTTGCTGAATCTTGAAAAACATTTTTTTTTTTACTATTACACTTGTAATGTACATGTGTGATGCATAAGTGCCTGTGTGAGGGTGTGCAGGATTAACTTTGTATGTGCTTGTGGGTGGTTATGCTCAACATCATCATTAATACAATCAAAAAGGTGTACACGCAAGGATGCTTCCTGTCACATCTGGTCAAATTCTGTGGTGATTATTTAGAAAAAATACTATACAGTGGCCAGATTTTGTTGTGGATCAGCATAATTTTTACAAATTTGAAAAGACTTCATGCCATGGTGCTTTCTGTCAAGTTTGGTCAAATTCTATTAAGTTTAGAGAAGTTCCTTACATATTCTTCTATTTTGGAAACGCTGACCATATGTATTTCTACAAATTGGAAAGGTCTTCTTGCCAGAATGCTATCAAATATGAAATTCTGTTATGTGGCTTTGGAAAGGTCATTTAAAGGAACATATCTGATGGCAGATAAGCATCAGTTGTACAAACCTACAAGCCATCTATGACAAGATATTTTCTGTCAAATTCTTTTAGGTGCTTTTGCAAACACACGCTCTAATAACCTAAAATTGGCCCTTATGCTACCTTATCCTGTAGATGAACTCTACTATGAAGCTTTTGTGAAGATGTTATTTTAAAGATTTTTTCAAACTTCAGTAATGTGACCATATCTGATGGCAGATCAGCATTATTTGTACAAATTTGGAAAATGCCTTTATGCCAGTATGCTTTCTGCCAAGTTTAACAAAATTCCATTCAGTGGTTTTGGATACAAATACCTGTAAATGTCTTGATTGTGAATCAGCATCATTTGTATAGAACTGAAACCCCTCTATGCAAGGATGCTTTGTCAAATTTGGTCAAATTCAATTCAGTGATTTTCAGAAAAAGTTGTTTAACAGTTTTTCTATTTTAAGTAACATTGCCCATATGATGGCAGATCAGCATCTTTGTTATGAACTTGAAAGATCTTCATGCAACAAGGCTTTGCCAAATTTGGTCAAACTCAGTGGTTCATTTTTAGCAAAGGTGGCCATATTTTGTGGCAGATGAACATAGCTTACATAAATGTGAAATCCCTCTATGCTATGATGCTTTCAAAGTTGGTCAAATGCTAGAGAATGATCTTTTTAGAAATCATTTAAAAGTCAATGGTTTGCAGAGTTATTTAAAGATCAATATTCAATTCAACAGTTTTAGACAAAAAAAATATTCAAATTTTAGGAAAAGTGTTTTTTCTTCTCTTTTTCTGGTAACAGTGGTCTTGATTAAGCACCATTAGCATGCGCTTGAAAGATAAGTATGCTATGTGAAAAATTTTGTAAAAATCGGTCTCATGTTTTTTACTGAGAAGTTTAAAATAGAAATTGTTCATGGATGCATGCTGCATGACACACTACAGATGTAATGATAAACCATAAACTAACTTGGTCTTATGACCAGGTTAGCTAACAAAATACAGTTACTGATCATATTTATGTAGTATGATGAACACATCTTTAATATGATGCCATAGATGGGACATTTTATTCATGATTATTCAAGCTATGAATCTGACTCCATTTTTTTCAACACCCTGGTAAATTAATGCTTTAAATAGGTACGGCTTCTGTCAAAGTAATGAAGTCAGATTATCCTGGAGCAAATGTTGCCTTCCTAACCAGTGTCCTAAATGCAGAGATGCCCACTGCCAAGGAAATTAGGGATAACAGGGTAAAATATTATTAAAAGTGTAACAAATTTATAATTCTATTAAAAAACTAGGGACGTTTACCAAAGCAAAAACAAATTTCACATAGAAGCCAGAAGAATGATAAAATGATTTTAAAAGATTATAAACACTATTTACATTATACACCTCTTTTAATTCTTTCAGCTGTCCTCCAAAATGCTTCTGGCTCTTTTCAGTCTTGCTGCCAGATCTTTTCTGATATCATTTAATGGCAATCTGAGTGGGCTGACAATCAATGTTCAACATTTTTAAGTCAAAAAAGTCAAGAAAAGCCAAGACACACATGAAAGGATCATAGAAACACTGCCAATTCTAGTTCGCAAATAAACACAAATCTTGTAGAAATAAGAAAAAACAAAACAACACAGAACATCATGAAGAAAGCACAATCAAGCAAACTGAAATGTGCCAGCTGGGTAATGACGTGAAACAGATCATATGACATGAATTGCCAGAAAAGACTGGGAAGGACCAAAACAAACCATTCTGAATAATAGCACATTGTATGTCGGAAAATGATCATGTGTCACAAATTATCAGAAAAGACTTGAAAGGATTGAAAATACTTTCATATGGCTTCCACTTCTGCCAAAAAAAAATTTTTTTTTACTTAGGAAAATCGCAATTTTTTTTTACAACAGCATGATTCGTGAACAGCTGCAGCAATTCAAGATATTCACGCCCAATTCAGGACAATGGGCATCTCTGTAAATGGTTCTGTTCATGTTGTCACTGAAATAACCCAAAGCCTATAATAATCTAAGTTACCATTCAGGCTTGACATCTGTGACAGTGCGTATATAGTTCTTGGTGGTCAATACAAACTCGTTGTACAAGACCCACTCTGGTTTATGGTCCAAGCAAGTTGATGGGTGAAGTTGTACTATTTGATTGTCCTTCACTGTCAGGTAGTGACCTGTCCGCTCCAGATGGGCAACCTGGGATAGAATAAAATTAAAAAACTCAGTAATAGAGATGTTGAACATAAATCTCATCTCTTATAACTTGCTACATAAAGAATCTTGTGTGTGTATGCATGTTGGTGGGATAGCAAACTCAAAACCTGCTAGAATTTGCCAAAGGAACTTGGTCTGCCAGTTGACTTGCTCCGAGTTAATCTGCAAGGTTTGGATTAATAGAATCTATTGCAAACTATTGGTGTTAGTCATCATTTATGGGTAGTTGTGAGGCTGTGCCAAATTCCTGTCCATGAATTAAAAGTAAAAAACAAAGATGCTTTCTCACATTTCTGTTTACATGACACTGCTTTCCCATACTAGAAGGCCTGTGTGATAACACCTTTAACTACATTTGTAACACTGAATTTGGCATGTAATATCTATATAAAACAAAATGGTGCACATATTTTCAGAAACTCAAAATTTGTTATGGTTTAAAAGGTTGTCAAAATTAGATGCTTTATTTGTCAGTCATAATCACATGTGCAATATTTTCTTACTTTGCAGACATAAACTGGCTGTAGCTGCAAGTTGTGGTGTTTAAGAAGTGTGAATAGGAATATTCCAACATATTTGATTCCATTTCATGAAAGGAACTGAAGAGGATGGAAATTCCTTTCCATGCTACCTAAACATGATGGAATTGATATTCCCACCTGGTTGTACAAAGTGGTACTAAACATGTCATTACATTTGTGACAATGAATCTAAAAATATTTTTAGCAATTTCAATATTGTGAAAATGTATGGGGGGGGTAAACTAATTTTAATTATGTAATACCTACCAGCTACTATTGCTTTACTTTCCTTTTCCAGAACTATAGTCCTCAAACAAAGCTAAATAGTCACTCCTACAATTAGTATTGGCAGCCAAAACTGAAAAGAACATGGTCCCAGACTGGCACCTTAGTCAAAGCCAACAAATGAACACCATCTTTGTTTGACTTGGACCTAGAGTACAGACATCAGGGCATGGCACAAGGAGGGAATCTTTGCAAAAGTTACTGTAGCAGGTATGTACTACAAAATTAAAACTGGTTTACCACACACACACAAGGAGGTAGGCTGATGGCCTCAACAAATCTGGTACTGAAAACTACAGTATTTTAATTCAGATAGGAGTCACTTTTCAAAGATATTAGAAAGACATGTTTGTAATGAATTTAGAAACTATCTGGAATCTTCTAATTTACTACATTCACAACAATCAGGCTTCCATGAAGGACATTCATGCCAGACAACACTAACCAGAATGATGGATGATTGGTTCACTGCAATAGACTAACGTAACCTTGTAGGTAAAGTGTTTCTTGACCTTAGAAAGGCTTTTGACCTTGTAAATCATAAAATCCTGTTGGAAAAGCTCAGCATATATCAAGTTAACCATGAAAACTTAACTTGGTTTCAAACCTATCATGAAGGCAGACAACAAGAAGTTTCAATTTTAAATAAACTTTCAGATAAGAAACTGATAAAGGATCAGTTCTTGGACCATTACTCTTTCTGCTATACATCAATGATTCAACATATCACACTCAGCTGTTCACCACCACCATGTTTGCAGATGACACAACATTAACTAACATTGGATCAACAGGCTATGAGATTAGCGCTTAAAGATTTGGTAAAAATAAATAACTGGTGTAAGTACAATGGTATTAAGATAAATGCAGCCAAATCAAAAGCCATGATCACAGGTAGTCGAGCAAGAGTAAAAGCAGAGAAAAATGATTTCAAAGTAATGATAAAAGGAATGAATATTGAGCAGTCTGAAAATGAAAAACTACTTGGCCTCTTGACAGACAAATCTTGTGCTGGAAAACACAAGTTGATAAGGTGAGGTGAAAAGTTAATTCACTGCTTTATCTCTTGAACAGAATAAAATTTTATAACCTACAATGTATATACCATGTCACAACTAGAATATTCTCATTATATCTAGGGTAATAGTGGTACAGAAAATCAAGAAAGATTACTGAAATTTTTTTTTATTCTTGATTCTGATTCAGATACATCATCAACAAATCTTTTTAAAGTGGCTTCCATTTCAGCTGAGAACTCAGTTTTGAAAGGGTTTACTACTCAATAAATCCTTACATGTACTGGCTCCTGATTATCTTAAAGTGTAATTTTAACTTTATGAAAATGTACATACATATGAACTAAGATCCATCTCAAACAACAATATGTATCTATCTAAACCAAATTCAGAGTTTTATAAGAGTTTTGCTTTATAATTACTCTTTAACCCTTTCACCACTAAGTAACTGCAAGGGAAGACTACCATTCAACACTAAGCAACTTTCAAGATCTTAAAAAATGTAGGCAACATATTTTCAATGACTTGTATAAATTTCATTTCTTGTGATAGGTATACATATTTGGTACCATTGTAAAGAAGACAAATTCAGGTTTCTGAAAATATTCTCATAAGCAAGTTTATTCTCACACAGATGATTATACAGGTAAATCAAAAGTAAGTTAAAGGTATTTTCACTGTATTCTCTATAAAATGTTGAATAAAGTGTTTAAAGAGTAATATGTGGTCTGTTTTTGATCCATTGTGGTGTTCTCACAAATCATGGCTTGAATAAATGCAATGTTGACTCAAAATTCAAGCAAATCCAAAGGTGTGTTAACGATATTTCTACAGGTATTTAAAACCTGAAGCATACAAGGTTTTAAGTTCATTTCAATGGAAATAAAGATGAAATAAAACACACATTTTGACTGTGAACCAGATTAATTTAGCAAACATCCAAGGCAGTATTTTTGTGCAATTTGTCACCTTGACGATTTTGACTGGTATCATCACTGAAATGCAGGTAGCATTTTACCTGGACAAACCTGTCACGTGACATAATTTCTCCAAAATTTGATCAAACAAGCCAGAATTTCTCACACTTATACCAATACAGTTCATCTCTGTCTAATTTCATAACTTCCATCAATTTCAACAGGCCATAAAATGCCTTTTATTTCTGATAACGTGACATTAGTCCAAACACCTTTGTGTTGATTTGGGTCAGTCTCTCGCTTCAGGTGTGTGCGTGTGTGTTGGTGTTTGTAAATCTTGCTATTTCTGAAAACACTGTCGCTATAAAATAGCTGAAAATATTCAAGAGGTGTTCTTGATCCATCAAATACTTGTGTTGGACCTACACGTTTGGAAAATGTGTGAATATTACATTCCAATGGAGATTTTGTCCACTGACAAAATTCAGGTGCCTCGTACACATCGGCGAGTTCAAAACCTTAAAATTCCTCATCGTTATCACTGTCGCCAACAATATCACACCACTGTTGTTGTATATGTTCCCTCTCTTCTTGATTTATCTTTACAAGATGAAAATTGCCGATATTTTCAATTATTTCGTCCCCAGATAATTCTGATTCATCATCAGACGAGTCCGCCATTTTGGATGTACTTGGGCGACTTCGAAGATTTACATTTATAGATCGGAAAAACCCCCTTTCTTGTAAAGAACCTACCTTAAAGTCCGAATGTATCCAAATAGTATGCAAATGACTCAATGTACCAATTAAATATTTACTATTGGGGAATCCCAGACATTGACCAATCAGTGAATTTATCGCCAAAACGAGACAAGTATGTCAGACCGGAATACCGGTCTACAGTGTTGAGCGGGAGTTATTGTTCTGGACCGGTTTACCGGTCTGCAGTGTTGAATGGGTTAAAACACTGTTATATCATTTACTCACCTACAATGTTTTACACATGTTCGTTACTACTCTTTTTATGAATCCTGTATGTAATTATCCTTAGAGCCTTGTGCAAATTTTACTAATGCAGCAGACCAATTCTTTAGTTTTTTAATAGCATTTGTTGTCTATCAACACTTCATCTTGTAAATGTTGTACATTATTTATATATATATATATATATATATATATATATATATATATATATACACACACACACACACACACACCACATGCATTAAAATTAACATGACTTTTAAAGTGTTGGTATAAATCAATCTGATATACCAATACTGTTGGTATATCAAATTGTGATCCACCCATGGTGCATTAATACCCATACAGAAATATAGTTTCAACATTGGCTTATATTTCAACAGCAGGCTATAGCTTCTCTATTCTCTAAATCTAATGAATTTCCACTTATCATTAGCAATGTAATAACGACAAAAATATTAATAATCCCCATCTTTTAAATGAATTAAACATGGTGCAGAATTTTGTCGAAACTCTCGATCGATCAATTGACCTTCATAGGAAAATGTTACACAAAGCAACAGAGAGGGGAAAGTTAGAAATGGAGGGCAAAAACAATTGTGTGGTTGGCAGCAATGTAAATTAAATCATAATAATGACTTAAATAAACTGCGAAAACATTTAAATGTTTGAATTACCTCTTGCTGGTTCCACATTTCACTTAGTTTACATTTCAAACTCATTTAAATATTCTAGCCAGTACATGAAAACCAGGCATTCAATGTGCAAGTAGTTAACAATGGTGTGTTTCTAGTGCTCTTCTTGCATCATTTAAACCATCTTTCTTGTTTAAATCATAAGTGTGTCTTATATTTTTTTAAATCAATATGATTGAAAACAGAAGTTCAAAAACCAAAGAAGCAAATTATCAATTTGCAAAGAAGATTGTGATTATTAACAAAGGATTAAGAACTACATTTGTAGCAGACACAATGGACAGGGCTGTGCAGAGTCCATTCATTTCATCAATACACAGTTGCTTGTAGTCATTCTTAACTGTGTTGGAAATGCAAGAATGTGTGTTTGTATGTGATATAAATACAATATATGTATAGTATTATGCTGTATCTCTGATATACCACTCATTGCATAAATTTTTCATTAAAAGGAAACTGCAAGCTTCATTTCCTTTTAATGAACTATTTTTATATATTTCATAGCATATCATTATGTCTGTGCTTATGGATTTTTAATATAGCTTTAACAATTTTCAGTCATATTGCTACAATGTTTGCAGTGTAGCAGTTTATAGTGATGTTTAGCACCTGGACATCATGCTGCAGACATATGGCAGGATGTCCCGCAAAGTCACATTGTCCTGACACCAGGCCGACCAGTCCTAACACTAACCTCTTAATGCTGAGCGCCAAGCAAAGCAGCTGCAAGTAGCATTTTCATGTCTTTGGTATGACTCAGGCAGAGTTGGAACTTGCGACCTCTAGCATCCAAGGCAGATGCTCTAACCACTTAGGCCACCTGGGTGGGTGGGTAGGTAGGTAGGTAGATAGACACACACACACAAATGTAAATGTAGAAGTTTGGTCAAATGACCAAATAAGCTTCATAAAAAATGGTCATTATTATTATTATTATTATTATTATTATTATTGTGCCATCACTATAGGGCCCAATGAAAAAATGACTCCTTTTATTTGCCTGAGATCAAAAGTAAAGAGAGAAGAAGATTGTCAGAAGGTGACTCTCACAACTTTATCCATAGCCTCAACTTTATGGATTTTATTTCTCATGAAAGAATAATCCCTCTAAGTGAGTGACTGACAAGTTCTATTGATAGTGAGGATAATCCAACTGGAAACAGTGGCTGTTTAAATATCAGATGAATTGTTAATACTTTTGAATAGACACCTGTGACCCTTCTTTCTCCCTTTAAAAGAAGCCAAATAAAACCTTAAAGGCCCCAACTAGGCAAAGAAGTCTATACTGATCATACCCATCACAGATACAAGTGAGACTTGGAATTTTAGTAGGAAATAGAGCTACTAGAGATGGCTGATTCTTAGCCATAAACCCAGGTTGGTAAAGAAAAAATGAATCATTACCACTGAACCATAACCAACCCTTTTCCACTGGCAATTCACGAAGCTTGCTCCTTCTCCCCAATGATCCCGAGGTGAGCTAGAAAACTGTCTTAAAGGTAAAGTTCTTGAAGAAAGCTTCACTCAAAGGTTCATAAAAGGGTTTTGACAATGCACAAAAGAAGAAAAGAACGATTCCATCCAGGTAAGAGAGATATCGTCTCTGAAGCTAAACATACCTCATGAAGTCAGATAAATGAGGGTGTGACCCAGTGGCAACCAAAATCGGATTTTCCATGTTCTGTAGTATTAAGATGGCGAGAACTAATGCTTTCTTCTCTTATTTAAATTTTGCTTTGATAAAATAGAAAAAGGTTAAAATTCAAATGATAGGATTGAATTTTTAAGAAGTAGAACTATAACCACAACTGCAACAAATGTAAAAATACAATTGTAGAGAATTTGTCAGTAAATTATTTCATTTCATTAAATAAAACTGTTGGGATACAACAGTGATGATGTTATCATATTAATGCCAATTTTAAGTAGAGAAGAAGAGGCCCATGATATCATCTCACCTGGCTTATATACGTTAAAAGTCAACCATTTCACCATACAGGTTTATGTAGTAGCTTAAGAACACATGCAATTAAACTACCCCACAAACTTGTTTTCATTTTGATTTTACTTATTTTACAATATCCTGATAAAAATTCATTCTAAGATGAAAACATAATTAAAATGCAGTTCCCTGCCCAGAACAGAAGACATTGAAGATGTTGATAATAATAAACCCAACATATCAAAAGTGTAGCTTTTAGAGTGACCTTGCCCAGTCAATAAAATGTGCATTGATCTCACATATTAATGAAAATCTACAAGATCCTGATGATAGAAGCGTATATTCCAAGTCTGATCAAAATCAGATCACAAATATGACTTTCAACATGGTAATAACTTCAGTCAATCTGATGCAAGATTACATCAATAATATGTGTGGTTCTCCTCACTGTCCAACTCATTCAAATTCTTGGTGATATAAGCTAATATTTCCAGTTTGATGAAAATTATGGCCTCCAGAGTGATACAATGTTCAGCCAATTGGATGCAAAATTATCTCATTATTGTGTGTTGAACTTACTCATTACTGAATCCAAAGATCTTGATATAAACTCAGATTTCAAGTCTGATCAAATCAGATCAGAAATATAAGAAGGGTAACAAGCTCAGCCAATCAGATACAAGATCACCTAATTAATATGCAAGCCTTCACTTATAACTAAACTCATCCAAACTCTTAATGACATCTGCATTTATTCAAAGTCTGATCAAAACTGGATCAATAATATGCCTTTAGTGTGGTAACAATGTTAACCAATCTGGTGCAATATCACCTCCTTAATAAGGATGGATCTTGCCCATTATCAAACTCGGCCGAGATTCTGATAAAATAAACCCATACTACAACGATTGAAATTGGAACATAAATATGGACTCCAGAGTGGTAACAAGCAATTGTTGACAGATGGATACATTAGACACAAGAGATGTATGGCCATTCTATAAGCTCACCTACCCATGTGGCCAGGTGATATAAAAACTATCTATTAACCTAAAGGATCTATTCCTGGATTGTAATGCAAAAGGTCTTTTAACCATGGAAATACAGGTAAATTGATTTTCAAATCCATTGATGAAATGCATGCCTGTTTTATTTCTTTTTTGTGCATCACAGATTGTTTTGCATTTTTGATAGCTTGCTTTCCTTCAGAATGCATTCTACCTTATTTTCATTCATTCTACATTTAGTTTTCATTTAACTGGTAAAACCGCACATCAGGGTCCCTTGAGAAACACAATTAGCAGGACTAATGCTGTTATGCCATCTTGCAATGATTTGAACAAGGAAACCAGACTGAACATTGCTGTTCATGACAGATTGTACCCGACTTGTCACCATCAAGTATCAATGATGATACTCAATTCTATTTAGTCAGAAATGATGTTGGCTTTTGTGTAACATCTTGACCAATGGAAAAAATGGCCTGATGCTTTCAAAAAAGCCCAACTTTTAACATTAGTTCCACTCTTACATTCAAAATGTCTCAGACACCTCAACAAAAAGCTTATATCATGATTAAAAAGATTTTGCAAAAACTTATTTGGATGGGGTGGGGGAAGTTTGTCAAAGAAAAACAGTTTTAAGGAAAATATACTAATTTCGTTTTAAAATAAAGTATGAAGCATGGACAGGCTTTCATCCAATATGATATTTATCATGGGATAATTATTTTAAGTTCATATATCACAAAGCCACTCGCAAAAAGAAGAGATGGAACACTGGCTTTGCACCTTCACATTGCAAACCAGTATTCCTGTATAACCAAAGGAAAGCACCTGCCCATTCAAGATTGCTGGCTGACTTTTTAATGTCTCCATTTCCTCTCTTTCAAATATCACACAATGTGAAACTTGAGCAGTCCATATTATACAATTTAAACACTTCTTATACATCACATGCAAACAAAAAAATCAGTTCTCATATTTCAAAAAAGAAAAAAAGGGAGTTCCCCTTACCTGCATGAAATATCCTGAAACAAGAGCCTTTCGTATGTTGATGTAATAATCACGACTGGTGAAATCTGTGCTAGATCTCCTCAAGTTGAAGCGGTCCATAATTCGAGCCAGCTGCTGTCGCACATTGTCTGCACTCTTCAAGGAACGGTAGTTGACGAAGTTATCATAACACCACTGTGGGTCCTCGTGGTCTTTATGTAAAAAGGAGTTTTAAAGATCACTTACATTACTGACAGTCTCATGGTCTTTGTACAAAGAGAGAGTTAAAAAAACATGCCATTGACAGTCCTCATGGTCTTTGTGTAAAACGAGTTTGAAAATGCTTACAAAAAGTATAAAAGTAATTTTGAAATTACTGTCATATAAATAAGATCAATAAATCCCCAAACCATCTGAACAAATGGAAATGGTCACAACAAAGAATAAAAAAAAATGGCCAGGGCCAGCATGTTGAGCCAGTCTCCAAACTATATTCCAAATCTTAAGAGGGTGGGATAAAATGGTACTGAAATAAAAGGAAAGTAAAAAACTTAAACACTGAGGTTAACCTAGGGTGTTGACAGATGTATGAATCTAAAAATGTGTAGTTTTCACCAAGGCACCCTCAAGAACAAAAACACAAGCATTTCCAAATGAATATTGTAATTTAGCATACAAGAGAAATGATATTTTCAATATAAGGAAACCTTGTTGGTCAATGTTTTCAAAGCTAACCAATGATATCTGTCAAAAAATTGATGCTCATATGTTATTCCTGTTGTTCAATAAACCTACAGTTTGTAGGCTAGATGTTAGCTCATGACATAAACATCTAAATAATCAATGGCTTGTTTAAATCCTGAATCTGACAAACTGAGGAAACCCTTACAGCTGGGTTGTCTTTTGTTCATATTGGTTTTAATAGCACTTTTAAGACATTAAAGGCTATGTCATGCCAAGGAAACAAGATCTAAGTGCCCTTCCCAAGGAAACAATAAGGCAGCCAACCCAGACTGGCCTGGGTGAGTATTAAGCCTGTGACAACTGTTTTACAGGTCCAACAACCTACTAATTGAGCTACTGCGGCTCAGACAACTGGATGGATTTTACAATGCAAGATACACTGATTCATGTGGTCATATATTCAACATTTTATATGTGATACTAGAAAACTTTTCACCATATTATTTAATTTTCTAAAGAAAATATTGATTTCTGTAGAAGCTGATTTGCTAATGTGAATAAGTAGGAAGAGTACAATAGGTAGGTCAGGTTATATCTGCACACTGTAAATTACAAAAACTGTAGTGATGCATATACTTTTAATTAATTTAGGTAGAAAACTAATTTTCACTAGAATTCAATGCTTGCAAAAATAACATGACAGAAATGTGTATTATAATAGAAATGCTTATGTCTACTTGGATGGACAAGTTCTGGAAGTTTCTTATTGGGGTTTGATATTAGAAGGCACCATAAATATGGTGTATGCATTCCATCAATTCTTGCGCACTGAATTCCTTCATACTGATAAACAAAAGTCATTAACATTAGCGTTTTCACCTATTTACAATGTAATAGACCTGTTTCTTGTTATTGACATTGCTGTTACATTGATAAATTACATTCCATGTATCAGTCCTTGGTGCTCAAGTAGTTTTCTCTCTCTCCCCACATGAAAATAATCTATTCAAACTAACATCCATTTGGATTTTCCAGACTTTTGTCAATATAATTCTGATTGCTGAATTTTCACAAAAATTAATAAGAATTCCACAAAAGCCATAATAGTTGGCATTTCTGCATTTGCAGAGATCAGTACAATTAATAAAGTCAAATGCTGGTGCTTTCCCAGAGATTAAGCCTTAAACACGTGCATCAATATAAACTTCTATTAATATATTAAACTTTTATCTTAATGCCTCTGTGAAACTGACAATCACTGCATCAATAATGCTCACAAATTCTGCCAATCGTAAAATTTAACAGAATAAACATTTCTGAAAATTTAGCAAGTACAAAAATTATATTTGTGTAATTGCAACATAGTAATAAAAGAAAACTGCACATTCTGAATAATACAAATTTGCCAAATTTGAGATAATGTGATACCACTATTATATAATAGTTTGCTGTCTTTTCTGCTGCTATTTCAATAAACACAAGATATATGTTGTTCCATAACTGCATAATAACTTACTTTGTTTGAATGCATGATAGACATTCAGCAAGGTCAGGTGGTCTCCATCAATGTGTGCAAACCTCATCTTTGATTCATCAGCAGCCTTCTTTGCCTCCAGAGGTCGTACAAAACACTGCGGGACTAAACAGTTGTGGGTTGGGGCCAACAATTAGGCCCATCCCCCTCACCATTAGTACAGCTCAATATTGGGTGATCAACATGTAAACTAAAAAAAGCCAGTAAATCAGCCAGAGGCCTTGGCCCTTGTGACAGTGTCAAACTGTATCTCAGAAATGTATTGCCCCTGATGTTTGGGCCTAAAGGTCCACTATTTTCCATTTAAATGTAAACAAAAACATTTACGAGCTTCTCTGCTACAATAAGCAAGGCCTGGCTGTTTAAAACATCATCTACCATGACGACAATACAACAAAGTATAATAAAACAAGCATCTGCTAAAGTTAACTATATATTCATTATCAAAAGAAAATTATGCAATACATAAACTTACTGGGGAAAGGTAGAGCAGAGGCAGAGAAAAAAAAAGTGGGCAATGAGAAAATGACAAAATGGCAGTAATTAAAATGACCTTGTTGGAACAGTTAAAAGGTATAGAGATCAAAACGGCAGAACAAGAGGAAAAAATCTGAGAATGCCAGGACAGTTGGAAAGAAAAGAAGGAAAGACAGAGAGACAGACAGGAGAGTTAGGATTATACCTGACAACATGGCAGTAATGGAAAGGATCTCATTGGAACAGTTGAAATCACAGCTAGCAATCACCATCTTAGCTAACTGTGGGTCAAGAGGAAACTCTGCCATCATTGATCCCAGTTCTGTCAACTCACCATCATCATCAAGTGCTGCCAGGTAGTTCAACAACTCTAATGCCCTCATCAAAGTCTCAGGGGCTGAAGACAAAGATATTAAAAGTAAATCAGGTCAGCATCTAACAAGACATGTTTATTCTGTCAGGTTTCTTATAATACAGCCTCACCTGCAAGAGGTGACTGAGGGGCTCTATGGTTAGTATGCCAGACTAGCAACCAGAGGGGTAAAGGTTCAAATCCCAAAATCAGATCAGCTAGGCATTTTTCTTGCCTCAGCAAGATGTAACCTTCAAGTGTTTAATGGCACATCAGCATATTAATGGATGTGTGGCATCAAATAAAGTTTTAAAAATATATATCCATATTGCTCATTTGGGTAGTTCATTTGTCAACTTGTGAATGACAATTCACATATGTACTGAAGTCAAAGAGTGGAAATAAAAACTTGGAGCACATTGATGCTACATCGTCTACTAATGCTGGTGTCATTTATCTTCCTACCCAGACAATATAAATAGGATCACTTTCTCAGCACAAAAGAACAAGTCTTTCATACAACCATTCTCCCTTGGATCTCTTCAACCTACTGCGTACTAGGACCCAATTTATAACTTAGAAACTGCTGACAGCCCCACTTTCGAAATACATACACTTACCTTGCATTAGAAGGAGTTAATCAGTGCAATCAGCTTGGATTAACTGGGTCTTTTTCTTCCCACCCTCTTCCAACTTGGAGCCAAACCCTGCACTCAATACTCAAAAACCACTGAGATCCCCACCCATGGAAGCTGCAGTGACCCGGTGATTAAGGTGTTGGACGCATGATCAGCAGGATGTGATTTCGATTAGCTTATCAACCTGGATCCTCATTAAAATGCTAGATTAATATAGCTCATAAAGGAATTCTTCCAAGATCTGGAGAATAAAATCTTACATACCAGATCTGATAAAGATCCAAGAAGAACTGATGAGTGTTCACAAGTTCAGCCAATCAGATACAATATCAACTCCTTAATATGAATGATTGTTTCTCATAAACAACTCATCCATGATCACAATAATATAAATTTACATACCAACTCTAGTAAGAAAAACTCCATGGTGTTCAGAAGTTCAACCAATCAGATGTGACATCACCTCTTTAATATGCAGGGATCAGTGAATAATGGGCTTACCAACTGAACCACAACAACAAACCAATAAGAAATTGCTTAATTATCACTAAATTCACCCCAAAACACATTAATATAGTATACACTTCATTTAACAATTAGACTTACTATAGAAATAAAAAATAAAAGTGGATGGTTAATATTATGTGCAAATTCCAGTGGATGTTCATGAAGTCCTGTTGACATTCATAAGCAAAAATTCAAACTGGCTACATCCGGGTTACAAGTTGCCACCTAGCAGGATAGGGGAGATAATCTGTAATAGTTGCTTCCATTTTTCTATATGATGCCGTCTTTTTTCATGTCCATACATACCAACCCCTGGAGAGGCAAAAGTGTAATTCAAGTGGACAGAATGAGTAATCTGGGCAGGAAAAGAATAATCCATATACAGCATGCTATAAATTCAATGAATGTATGTACAAAACAATTTATTTAAAACTTTTGGTGTTTTTAACAACATTTAGGGCGTCAAGTTTCATATGTAGCACTTTTAGCTTTAGAAAACAACAGACTGTCATGTTGCATTTCAAAACACTTTGTACCAGCTGTGACCATGAATATTTTGCACACCAGTAGAGCATTAAGTACTGGGTTACTGAACCTGGATCTAAATTCACTTTTATTTTTGTTGACAGTACTGAACAATTTCTCAGTCAGTATCAGAATGGAAAAGAACCAATATTCCTTTCGTAACCTGACAAAGACGAGGAAAAATTTATATCTTTAAGTGGCTGTGTCTTTTAGCTGGAAAATAAGGTGCCACTGCACATAAACTCTGTCTGCATGAAGTACATTGTCAGGTAGAATGCCAACTTGATACTTCAGGAATTCTCTTTCCACATGATCCAAGGCAGACATGGATGGCAAGAGAAAGGGATATGTCTTGACAAAGAATCCTACACCTTTAAGGCTTTTGACTGTCTCTCATTTACATCATCAACTAAAACATTAAGAAGTACTTCATCTCTATATAGGAATTCAGATCCATGAGTGATCATAAGAAACAATTCACAATAATTTATTTTCACTTGGTTTTAAATATTTCTATTAATAGCATAAAAAATATATAATTTTTAGATTAAATTTACTCAAGATGCCGAAAAGTCCAGCTGACCAGAGAGACTGGCTACTCACTGTTTTCCCCAGTCCACCATAAAATTGGCTGGCCTCATATCGGCAGCAATTTTGCATGCTGCTCAGATCATTTGACAAGGTTATCATTGATCAAGATTATCTTGCATTATGATGGAACTCTGCGCCAGCGAATTCAAGAATTACAGACTAATTGTTATGCTCAATACTTAGGTACCAGGAGTGACAGCTTGGCAACTTAAGTTCAAAGAATGCACAAGACAATAATCCCTAACAAAAACAGTGGTTCAAAATTTACTAAAAGGAAAAATTAGATTTCATTTCTTTTCAACTGTACAGACTTCCTGAAAGCAACAACTCACAAGGCTGTTTTGTGTAGATAACCAAGTTATTTCAATTCTAACCTATAGACAATTCTTATCATGAAAAAATACACACAAAATCTTCAGAAAAATGCGGCATGAAAGAGAAATACTAGTATCAAAATAATGTAGTGTTTAAACAAATCTAATACAAATATTCGTAATTGTGGTGATGCAAAAAGCAAGTAATATTCGTAGCAAATGATCATAAATAAGCAGAGACCCCTGAAAATGAACCAATGCCCATAAAAGTCAACCCACAGGCCCCTAAGGGCCTGTTTTAAGTTTTAATGATGGAGCAAACGCTTCTCTCCAAGGGTTCAAGAGATATTAAGAAAATACACGTGAAAGATGAATGGATGGATAAGCATTGTTTGCAGAGAGGTAGGGGAGGGAAAGGCTATAAAGACTGGACATTAATGGACATACAAGTACACCAAAGTGACCACAATCTCTATCTCCCACCAAAGCAGGCTTGACAAAAAAAGGTTAAAAATAATTTATGTTGATGGCAGATAATTCCATTACTGTATTTGCTGTGTCACAGCACACATCTAGCTTGAAAAGAAAAAGATGATTTCTCATAATGCACAGGATATTCATGTTCTATAGTGTTCCTTCTGTTTATGATTTAATGCCGTACATCAGTGACATAATCTGCAAAGTGACAACAGATTTTTCTAATATTGCTGAACCCCCGACAAATTTATTGAGCAGGGAAAACAAGTTTCTTTGGACTGAAAAATGTCAGGAGGCTTTTGACAAGTTAAAGACCATACTTAAAAGTGCACCAGTTCTTACAGCTCCAAATTTCAATCAGCCATTTAAACTATCTGTTGATGCAAGTGATGTTGGGGTTGGAGCAGTATTGATTCAAGAAGATAAAAATGGTGTTGATCATCCAGTGTGCTATTTCTCTAAGAAATGAAATAAGCACCAAAGAAACTACTCAACAATCGAGAAGGAATGCTTAGCTTTAATTTTGGCATTACAACATCTTTAAGTTTACCTTAGTTCAGCTCCTTCTCCGATTGTTGTGTTCAGTAATCACAACCCCCTTACTTTCATCGACAAGATGAAAAACAAAAATCAAAGATTATTAAGGTGGAGTTTGTTGTCACAGGAATATAATCTTGACATCAGGCACATCAAGGGAAAAGACAATTTAATTGCAGATGCACTTTCCCATGTACAGAAATATTATTTCATGTACACTTTGTATAACTCATAAGAGTTCTTCTTATGTAATTTTTTTTACCTCATGTATAATTAACATATGGTAAAAAGAAAGCTTTATTATATAAATCTTTCTTTTTCTTTATGGGGGGAAGTGTTACGTATATGTAATTTAATTACTTGTGTGTTAGTTTTACATTTTTTTAATTTTATTTTTATTTCATTACATGTTATTGTGATGCTAACTTTATTCACTGGATTTGACATTTTTCCCAAAAATTCAGTTCAATTCAGTCCTGATAAATACGCAGTTCATAGAAACATTGCTACATTGTATTTGTGGCTGACCTAGTTCCTGACCTTGATTCAGAATTGGTAAACACAGTGAAAAATCACTGGTCATAATCAAGGTCATACTTGGCCTGCGTGTTAGTTTGAGTAAACAACTTTAAAATTCATTTCCAGTGTGGGAATCATTTTTAGCTAAGGCTATACTAGAGTACGTGATAATTGACTTGTAGATTTTTTTTGCGCCACTCGGACTAAGTGATCATGTGACCCCATCACGTGGGTCTGAATAGCATTTTAGCTGGGGCTAAAACTGAAGTTTTATAGTGAAATAGTCAGTCGTAGTTCATACCATCGGAGCTCAAAGGTATTTTTGTGTTGTGACCAGTTGAGTTGAATTTTTTATTTAAAATAATTTATTTTCCTGGAAATATCTAGTGTTCATCAAAATTCTTGACAAAGATATTTATTGAAAATTATTTGGAATTCTAAAGCCGGAATATTATTCTTGATTCAAAAAATTCAACAAGGAACTGTTGACACAACAGCACAAAACAGGATACAGAAATCATCGCCTTCCATCTTGGAACTTCATCGGGATTCAAACTTTGATTAATTTAGAACTTTTAGTGATAGGACTTTTTTTTAAAATTCTAGGATTAAATTTTGGTTTAGATTCACAAACCGTAAGTCCTTTTTCATATTTTTACCTTGTTTTCTAGGGAAATAAATTCTTTTGTTAAATTTTACAAAACTTGTTGGCTTCACTCTTTTCTTTGTTACTTTGTATGAGCCTAGACACATAACAAATGGTTGCGAAATGACAAACACTTTCTTAAGCCAACATATTACTTTAAAAAAATGAAAAAATTTTAACATTGATCTACATCCAAAAAACTTTCAACACTGACTTTAATTTAGGGTGTGGATGGGCAAAGGTGTGGATGGGCATACAGACTGATATGCAAATAGATGTCTAAGTGATCACTATGTCAAGAGTCTGCTAAGGTGTACTAAACAAAAATATGGTGGTACAGAAGAGTCAAGTAGAGCATGGCTGTTACCATATCCATAAAAATCAATATTACCTGGTGGATCCATGAAATCAAAGTGTACCAAGTCATCAATGCCTAACTTCTTCAACTGAAGTACTACTGAGCCCAAATTTGATCGCAAGATTTCTGGATATGTGTTGTCTTGCATCTCTTGCTTGTATGCTTTTTCTGTGTATAGTCTGAAACACTTTCCTGGACGTGTTCTCCCTGCACGTCCTGCCCTCTGCTGAGCGCTGGCTTTACTGATGGATGTGACTAGAAGGGACTCCACTCGTATACGAGGATTGTAAACCTGTAAATATGTGGGATAATGAGTCAATGCTGTTTAACTACAGCTAAATACCACCAAATGAAAAGGCACATGTAGTTCTAAATACAGTAGGAATGTAAATGTAATGATTTTCACTCTGTGTTTACCTAAAATGTAAGAAAATGCCAAACAGGACTTACAGCCACACAAAAATACTCATTATGTATAATGAAAAGACATCAAAGAACAACCTGCAAATTTCATCTTCAAAGATAAAGTACCTTTTATGTCTTTATTGTTACGCCTCTATAATGCAATGAAAGCAGATTGGACAGCTGAAGAAACTCTCATAAGCACAACTAGGCATAAAAAAATCTCGATTCTGTTTAAGGAATGTGTCAGTATCCATACAACAATTTCTGGAAATAAATTTCTTCTATTATTCATTGAGAAGATTTATTTTCCCCAATTCTATTGTAATCCATACTACGGAAAAAGTATATAAATTATGGAGATTTTATTGTATTGACTTTGGTTATTTTTATCCATGACCCAGATCCGCGAATCCATAATTCTGGGTATCTCAGGTGAATTCTCCTTCTTTTCTAAATAGGTCCAAGAATGATCTATTGCTACTGTCGCATTGACTGCAAGTGATCCTTCACTTCAAAGCCATTTGTTATTGTTGACAGCTCATATAACATTAATTATGAATCTAAAAAATTTACCTGAATTTAATTTTGCAATTGCTACCAAATTTGTTTAACTTACTTTTCATTCCTGTCTTTGAAATACCAACACTCTACTAGCAGACCTGCCAACCCCGACGAGTCCATCTCAGTAAGGCAGTTGATTTTTCTCCGTAAGATTGACCAGTTTTCAGTAAGGTGTAACAACATATAAATAACTGCTATTGTAAAGCTGGAAAACGTAAGTAAAAGTTTGACGCAGCGACGATATACAGTATGTTCAACTGAAAAGTTTGTAAAGTAGGCGTAGACTTTATTTACCACTAGTACAGTTGCACAAACTTTAGTTCCAAACCCAATGCAACTCAATGGCTTGTTGCTATCTCTCAACTTGACATAATTCTTGGAAATTCTTTTACCATTTCACATGACGACGGCAATCATATCTCCCGCCACAAGACATGCTCAAATTGGCACATGATGTCCAATAAACACAATTGTGTCTTTCCAGCTTTTATTCACAAGAATGTGAATACTCCTTTTTATTCTTCTGTGTTGATTATTAACACTTTTTTAGAAGCTTCTTTTCCCTTTCGTCTTAAACAAAAATCGTTTTCTGGATGCCATTTTTAGAAAAAATTCTATGATCAACAGTTTGATCATGCAGATGCTTTACATGAACAAATAGGTGCAGTTTAAAGCATCTGGGTGCTGCTGTAAAGTTAGTCTGGTTCCCCGACTAATTTTACTAATTCTAATATGTAACCCATATTCATAGGTGATGCTCTACAGTTTCGTATTTTGCATAGGGTTAAAATTTTAAAGAAAAAGCATTTCCCCGGGTTTCCTCACTAGTTATACTGGCTATTTAAAAAAGACCTTGTATATCTTAGATCTTGTTCAAAGAACTTTAATTCCCTTTATTTTGGTGTATGATTGATGGGTGTAATATGGGTTATAGAGTATACAGCTTGGCCTTACTCCAGATGTGCACTTTTAAAAAAGTGCCAGCTCCACTTGGTCATTTTCACTTCCTGAACTTCAGAGGTAAATTGTAAAAAAAAGAGCCGATAACTTTTTTTACATTTTATATATTTGGTAATTCATTCATTGCACTTTCAGAAGCTGGTATTGTCTAGTCTGGCAAAATTCATTTTCCCTATTTTAGTTGGTGCTAAGGATAGTGTACTTTAGACAAATTCAGGCTGATTTTTGGAGTACAAGGGAGCAGTCATTTTAGTTAGCAGTGTACTAAGATCATTTACAATTTCCAAAAGAACAATATCCAAAGAAATTTCAGCCACATTACATCAAAGTAGCATAGAGGTAAGCCAACATTCTCTCCACTGTGCATGTTTTAAATGCAAACAACTTCACCATACATATGTCACTCTCTCAAAAGTACATAATAACTGGTGAACACGGATGAACCAATTATCCGGATTTTTTGGCAACAATCATTTTTCCGTAGTTTTTGCTTGTATGCCATCAGTCCGTATTTTAAGCGTAATTTTCGTAAGACTTATGGCAAAATCGTAAGAGTTGGCAGGTCTGTACTAGTCTACGCCACTTAATAAGAAAACGAACAAAACAAAATGCAACTTATTTACAAAACACATATACAAATACCTGACCAAACTCTTGTATAATCATCTGAAAACCATTCCACTTCATGCAAACATGGTTATTATGAAATTCAACTTAATATAAACACATTCTGATCCTTGTATTATTTACAGTGAACCATTCACTGTAGGTAACAGAGTTTGCTTACTATCAAGTCCTTCTGATGTTTTGCTTTGCAAAAGACAGTAAAATTACATAAGATTACCTCACTGACAACATCCTCTTCAACCTGAACATTACAAATACTGCTGCTGATAATGATGATTATGAAAAAAATGATTCAAATCCAATCTCTCATGAATATTGTTAGGTGCCGATACTTTTGGGAATATGTCTGCAGTTTCAAGAAATGACTGACAAGTTCTCAAACAACTCATGTGCAAAACTACTGACAAGATTATGAGTCTAAGAACACTGTAACATGCCAGAAAAAGGTCAAATGACTTTTTCAAAACTAATAAACAAAAGCTTTTTACAATTATCATCATTAGGATCAATAAAGTAAATGAAAAATATTAACATGCATAACAAGAATTCTGTGCGTGTGATTTGGATTGTTAACGTAGCTCCAACAATTTTTCAGTCATACTGCTACAATGTCTGCAGTGTGGCAGCTTATAGTGACATCTAGCCGGGGGCATGATGCTGCAGACATATAGCATGATGTCCCACCCAGTCACATTATCCCGACACCAGGCCAATCAGTTCTAACACTAACCTCTTAATGCTGAATGCCTAACAAGGCAGCTGTGAATACCATTTTTAGAAGTCTCTGGTATGACTTGGCTGGGGTTTGAACCTGCAACCTCCTTCATCTGAGGTGGACACTCCAACCACTAGGCCACTGGAGCAGTCATAACAAGAATTAGTAATTCTTTAAAATCTATCAATATGTCTGTGTGTTCTCACTGTTATTACCAGTTCAACTGATATGAAGTCTGGTTAAGACATACAGGTTATCAGTACAGTAACTTGATCTGGGTGCTTGTATATTGTTGAGTTTGATATTGCAATACCCAAAGGGTCAAGTTTTAAGCCCTGCTATCATGTGATATGTGAGAAAAGCATGAAGTTATTGTACCGATAATGTATTTATTATGTACCTTAATTAGTTCACAAAAAAGACAAGATTTTACACTGTAACTCTTGTACTTGATTCCATCTCTCTACTAAAGTGTGCACTGCATCCAAATACAGCATAACTGTAGTAGTTTCTTCATGCACCTGTTGCTTTTAAGATATCTAAACCTGTATCAGATGCACATCTGAGACAAGGTTTCATATCAGCCTCTAGAAACGTAGCCTTCATCAAGAGTTGTATAATAATAGGATATAATAACTGATTTTTATAGTCATCAGGAGTAGATGAACCAGGGTCAAGTGTATTACACAGCCTAAATTGTAAAATGTAAAATATATCAACATAATGCAACCTCACTAAAAATGTACCCCCTTCTGGCTCACATGATCTATGATTGATTATATTTTATTTTGTGATTTACAGTACAGCAACACAAGGTTATTCAGTGCCTTGGCAACTGGGGTAAAATGCCTTGCCCATAGACACACTATGGTAACCTATCTGGTCTGACCTGATGGTAGGATTCGAACCTGCAGCCTTTTCGTTGCAAGTCTGACACATTAATCACCGAGTTGCTGTGGGTCTTGCCTCCATTAATCACCTCTCATGACATGCATGAAGACATATCAGACTTATTCTATAACTCCGATAATCTGTGTTATAATGCAATCTCAGCAAACAAATATATTCATTCTCAGTTTATTTTCAAATCATTATTTCTGAAGTTACAAATCTGAAAAAAATTCAGCTACGCTAACATATTCCTAAACTCTTTTAATGAATAACCTATTGCCCATATCCCTCCCACAAATAATCATAAAAAGACCGCAAGTTTTAACCTCGTTCACATACCTTCTGTTTTGCAAAACCAGGATCTATTACAAAAACGACACCATCTATGGTTAGAGATGTTTCTGCAATGTTTGTGGAAACCACCACTTTCCTTCCTATAGCACCATTAGGCTTTTTGGGAGGGGGTGACTCAAATATCCTCTGTTGAAGGTTTGGTGGAAGTGTGGAGTACAATGGGATGCATTTCAGTTCTCCTATCTCCGGGCCTAGATTCTCCACTTCTCTTTGCAATCGTTTACAAGCTTCATCAATTTCCTGAAAACATACTAAGTACTATAAACAACATGACTTCTCTCATGGTAAGCCCATCTATTTCTCTTTAAAATGCAAATATTATTAATCCACGCTTCCTCAGTTTCCTGCAAACATATTCAGGGGCAAACCCAAACTTACTGAAAAAGCCCATGTTTTTCTTGCACCTGCAAAATATAGTGTGCAGAAGCTTTAACTGATGATATGCAAAGAGGCCAATTTTAAACGAATTACCAAGTGGGTCCCTGCATGTTTCATATGAGAAATACTATTAACTGTAACAATTTACTGTACGATGTAACATAAGTTGTATATCATTATTATGATTATTAAGCATATAATCACCATCTTCACCTTTCTTGTTTACCTCTATTTAAAGTCACACCAAATAACAAAAAGCTATGGATTGTAGAAAGAAAGGTATCGAGAGAAATGCGGCAAATGAAATAGAACACATCTTGAGCAAAGACTCTAGTGAATGAACATCATGTGTTTTGTAAAGATCAAAAAAATATTCAACACCAGGAAAATTTAACCCGACATTTTTATAATAGCTATAATTCCACTTGTACCTCTTGTCCAGTCAGAAAGAGAAGAACATCCCCCTCTCCTTCCTCACACATATGTATTTGAATGACAGTACGTATTGCAGCCTCCAGATAGTCTCTCTCTGGCTCAGGGGTGTAGAAAATCTCCACAGGGTGTGTGCGGCCTGGAACGCTCATCAGTGGTGCATCATCAAAATAGTGCTGTGTGGATTAAAGGATGAAAGTTCCATCAGAAATGAGCATGATCTAGTACACATAAGGGAATGTGGCATAATTTATGATAAATGTTTGAAGAACTGCTCTGCTCCTTCCTCTTCCTGTATGTTCATCATTGCCCAATGAAAATTCTACTAATATGATTAGCCATACTAGATTACAACGAATCATTGTAAAAATACAGCTGTACCAGCATCTGTACAGAAAATGTTTGAAACTCCAACAAGGGTGAATTAGAAAAATTTAACATTAATGTGTTGCATTTACTCATACCTAGTAATCTCTCTCTCTCATTATAATGCACTTTGTTATAATGTGATGTGTATAACATAGTGCCTCCATGGATATCATAACCAAAATTAAACCATTGCATTTGATTTGGTTTGGTTTATCAAATGTATAAAAACATCGATTGAAAGGAAACATAAATCTTTTGCAGTTTGCCATCTTAACTTTGAAGACCGCATTGTACACAATGTAATAAATATTTTACCAAATGTTCAAGTAACTTGTGAAAACGCTGACACATCTGGTTTTCTGGTTCACATGAAATAAGCTGCACTATGCAAATTTCCATTCCAGATCATGCTCTTATTTAATATTAGCATTTACTCATTATTCACCAGCACTGATTATAGTAACTCCCATTATTTTTTCAATCACTTTTTTTTTCAAATGAACAATTCATTGATAAAATGATAAATTACACATCTGCATAAATTTTGTCCTTTTTGTCATTAATTTAAACTCAATATAAATTAAACTGTCATCTTCATAGGTGTGCCTTCAACCTAAAAAAATTGTTATGCTAGTGGCTGTCAAGGACCTTACATTGCAACCTGGAACACCACCATGAACCTTGAATGTTCCATTTGCCAAACATATTGCTTTAAAATGGATATTAATCACCAGCTTAGTTTTTGTTACCTTTACTTACTTTGGTGATTGCTATCACCAACAAAGATGTCATTGGACATGCACTAAAGAAAAGTAGTAGGCATATTTTTTTTTTTTTTTTTAACCTGACCAAATAGGTGCACCCAGGGGCTCATAGGGGTCAAGATCTGAAAGACACCCATGCTCAAGGTGCAGCTCTCTAACTCACTGTATAAATAAAGTGTGTGTTGCATGTACCTGGAACTTCCCTGCATCCAATGTAGCACTCATGATGATGATTTTCAAATCAGTTCTTTGCTTGCCAACCTCCTTAAGAAGCCCCATCAAAATGTCTGTGGCAAGTGTCCTTTCATGTGCCTCATCAAGCAGAACGATACCATACGCCTCAAGAAGTGGATCTGACATGGCTTCTCGTAGCAACATACCATCTGTCATATATCTGAAGTATAGAAGAAAGGGAATGAAACCAAAGAAACTGTAAAAATTTTCAAATTAGATACCTAGGCCAGAACAAGTACCTGCTCTTTTCATTACCTATTAAATGCAATTTTTTTAACCTAAGCAACATGCCCTTATGCCCCCACCCATTCCTTGGGCATGCACATAACCTTGGTTGTGATCAACACATCTTTGTGGAAGTTCATGCCTTGTTTGATCAACCTCTTAATATGGTGTGGACAAAGCTCAAGGATACATGGGAAAAAAAAACCCAATACATCAACAGACATATCTAACCACAATGAACCTGCCAGTGTGGGTATAGCAAATGTTATTGATGTTTGGTGTTATATGTCATATCAACAAAAGGTTATTTAGTCTCAATGCAGTTGGAGTGAAATGACTTGCCCAAGGAGACACCACATTAAGTGCTGTCCCATTTAATCATATATGGTACCCAGGGAGGCACTTTTTAAAATTGATATGTTAGGGTACTCTGATTATGCAAAGAGTTCATGTGAAAACAATAAAAATTCTAAATTGCACAGATGGGCAACAACTTCATATTAAAAGTGTCTTCTCCCAGGTATATTTTATTGGAACAGCCCTAACCAACCCAGACTGATCCGATGGTAGGATCTGAACTAGCACCCTTACAGTTCCAAGTCTAATGCATAAACCACTAAGCCACTATGGATACTATAGCAAATGGAGATATGTAGATTTAGTCCAATGACACATTCATTCCACATCTAGCATGCATGAATCCTCGATAAGATAAAACTATACACATATCAAAGAATATAAATACCTCACTAGGCACTTTTTTACCTCTCAGATATGCAAAGTTTAATCAAGATCTGACACAGAAATGGGTAAAGCCACTGGCACAAAAGGCTGCTTATTGGTCCCCCACTGTGAACTTTGAGGGTGTTTATGTTTTGTTGTTTTAGTTCAGGACCAGAACAACTGAACCCTTATAGAGAAAGCAGGTTTGTTTGACATGACAAATCATGTGAATTATCAGTCAGTAATACAAGGGCAAACGTCAACAACAGACATGTTTACATTTATCACTTTTGAATTGATATTAATATTGTGAAAACATCATAATCAAAAGGACGAATTAACAATGAGAGAAGTAACATTGCCTCCCGAATACACCCATCGTACTTATTCATAGAGGTCATGTAGCCATTCAGTACCAACTATTTCAGCAATGGGTGTCATTTATTAGAATTTGATTACCAATACCTTTCAATGATGATTATTTACTTTTATCTGAATCTTCATACAGAAGATACTGCTAAACTGTGTATTTTTAATATTAAAATCTAATTATATCCAAATTATCCCATATTTTACTACAGTCTACCAAAAGCTCGTGACTTTCAAGTAACTGAAAGCTTATGTCATAACCAGAATGGACTAAACAAACTATTACTGTATTATGGGTGAAGAACTTACAAATATGTGACATCTTATGCATCAGGAAAAATCACTGATGGCAGAAAATAAAGGGAGAAACTATTGATTACATAAGAATTTAAATGCTTTGGGAAATATAAAATTTTTCTAACAATTTTATGTTTAATAAGAATGGACCGCCACCAGTAGATCATTCTTGTATAAATACTTGTCAAGTCCACAGAGGCAACTGTGTTACTGTGGTGCTGGTTTAGGGAGATTTCCTCATATATAGCAAGTAAATTTTCTAGAAAAATTATCTTTCTTCAGGAATTCTTACCCAATCAAATTAATATTAAGAAATGAACTCTGCCATCTCCCAAATCCATCTAATACATTCCCCAATCACACAGTTAGTTAAAAGAATACATAATAGCAGGAGGAAATACATGAGCATCCTGCCTTCATTATCAAAACCCTCTGAAAGAAGAATCACTGGATTCTTCATATGAAGGATAAGTCACCCTACTAACATGAGGAGAGCACAAAACCCAAGACAGTACCCTGAAAAGAGAAAGGAATGAGTTCTCCTTATAGAGCAAAAATCTCCAAATGCATCCAGTGAAAGCACAGAACCCACACCCATGTGGGGTTTGTGATGGCAACAAATTGATCTAGTGGTCATCTAGGCAACAGCTACTGAACCCACCAGATTCAATTCTTGTCTCTGGTAAGCTAGATTAAGCTTGAAAAGTTCCACTGCACATGCCAGTCAATAGTTTCAATTATGTCTCTGTCTGAAACATTATGGTCAAATAAGAGGTTTACAGAGTTTGTTCTAATATCATGGGCAGACATCTTCGTGAGGCATATCTGACCTTTTGAGATCTCAGAGTATGCCAAATGTTTTACCCACTTAAGCCATGATGTTAGAGCTTGGTTATCATCTTTGAGAGTATGGACCAAGCCTTGTACAGCAGCCTCTCTTAGTGTATCAACTAAGATGGAACAGATGATCACTCTTTGACTGCCCAATGATGGCAACCTGTTCTTTACTACAAAGCCCTGCTGCATCATTAGGACCATGGAACCCATCCAATCTGAACTGGAGATGCTTCAAGTCCATTAAAAGGTCTTGCAACTTGCTCAATCTGCATTCTGAAGCCAGAGCTATCAAAAAATAACTTGAATGCAGCATGTGATTGAATTTTGTCATTACAACTAAAATTATCAGTTTAAAATGGATCGGTGGGTAACTATATATTGACTGCTCTGGTGGCCTTTCAGTTAAAATGTCCACCTCAGATGTGGGAGGTCGTGGGTATGACCCTGGCAGAGTCATACTAAAGACTTATAAAAATGGTACTAACAGCTGCCTCACTAGGCACTCAGCATTACAAGGTTAGTGTTAGGACTGGTTGGGCTGGTGTCAGAATTATGTGACTGGGCGGGACATCATGCTACATGTCTGCGGCATGATGTCCCAGTACTAGACATCACTATAAACTGCCACACTGCAGACATTATAGCAACATGACTGAAAAATTGTTAAAGCTATGTTAAAAATCCAAATCACATACACACACACAACTGTATATATTGTTATCATCATGAAAAGATATGCATGTTGACCAGTGTTTGTACCCTTCCATAGCTGCCAACCCCCAAGTACAAAAATACTGATTGCTTATGACAAAAATACTGATTTTCAGGACCAAATACTGATTTTTAAAATTTTAATGCATATGTAACTACTTACAACATATACAACCATCAGTAAGGCAGGACAGTGCCTTACATAATTATTTAATGTCAAAGATGCATGTGTTGCACACTTGCACCTTCTGGACGGGCACCCTGTTCCATTCGGGTGCCCATTCAGAAGGTGTAAGAGTGCAACACAGACACAGGCTGTTTATAGGAGCTTTTCCACACCTTGTTTATTTTTTCAATTATTATCGATTTCAATGTACCAACTGTCATTTATAATCTCAATTCTGTGTGATTTTCTTACTGAACTGTTGTCATTCTATCATACGAGTAATCCTTTGCCATTTTACCCTCTGGAAAACGCGTGCAAAATAAATCGCCAGCAACACTAGTAACTGAAAGAGGAAGGTACATTTCTAAAAGAAATTTAATAAACCGAATTTCGATCAAATTACATCAAGGTTTTCTCTGGAATTTATATACATCCAAGTTCAGACTTAGTTGTGTATGATGAAGCAGCAAGCTGAAGTTTATTAGCTTTATCATGCTCTTGTATTTCATGTGCGCCTCCATGCCCAATAGTGAAATCACATTACACAATTTCCAAAACGTAAAGTCTTCTCCTTTACTACATGATTTCACAAATCTAAACTAGACGGCACAATTGTCCTTTCAGTTCTGTTTTCTTGTTTTTTTCTGGTGAAAATTCTGAATAATCTGCTTTCCTATTCAACATGATTAGAAGTTGGAATATTACGAAAATGAGACACAGTGGCAGCGGTAACTGTTTGCGAAATCCAATATGGCGGATAAAGACAGGCATGGCAGCCTCGATTTAGAATGAACCAATCATATTGTAGAACTGTATTCCTATATATATGCGATACATTTCTATCAGAATGGAACCGAGTGCCCGTTCTAAACTGAAAATTGCAAGGAAATTTATTATTTTTTTTTTAAATTAAAAAACGTATTTTTTGCACAAAAAAACGTACACCCGTATTCAGGTCCAAAATACGGGACAAATACGGAAAAAATGGGACAGTTGGCAGCTATGTTCTTCCTATTTTGAAAAGAGTTATGCCCTTTTTAAGTGTGTGCGTGTGTGATACATGTGTGCATGCATCTGTGCCCATATCTCAGGCTTCCTTTAATCCCTGTATTTGCCAGACATCGCAACCAGTTCAAAGGTTCTGACTTTTACATACTGTGAGCCACTGGACATAAGTCATACGATAGTCCAAATATATTAAAAATTTCTCAATCTGTTAATAAACACCAAATGAAGTGAAATTCAAAGATAGCTATGTCTAGCTTACAGATCATTTCAAAGAGTGTATGGCTTTGTAGTCAGTTGATAAACAAGTACCAAAGTTACACAGTGCAGTGTGCTATAAACAGAACACCTGTTACCTATACGACTCCATACACATAGGCCTGCCTGTTACCTGCAGTGCAGCATATGTTATGTTCAACATGAATTTTAACCATTTTACATAAATCTAATCATTATAACTGAATAATTATTTTTCATGGAAGAATTATGTGCTTTAAAATCTTGAGAGAACTCATTCACCATCAGGCCAGTGAAGCCGTGACCAACCATAGCTGCCATTTCTCACACTCGAAATGTACCAGTTCTCTGTCGGTATCTACATCAATCAATCATCTGAATTTGATAAATCATAAAAACTTGGTGTTGCCTACATCCATATCAGAGCCTTCACCCAAGTTATTGAAGCTTTCATAGTAGTGATTCTACTCGTGCAAATTCCAGAAAGTACTGAACAAAATCTGCTACTCCCATTTTGAGAGTGGAGAATCCGACCCAGTTACTTTAAATAGCAGATTACTACTAAAGCTTAAACTGTGACCACGTGATCTGATGTAATAGTCATTCACATCAATGAATGTAATATCGAACAGATTTTCCCCAAAGATGGCGCTATAAAAACCAGCTCAAAATGGCTAATGTTTACAGCAGGTGTCCAAACGTGCTTCCATGAGAATGGTGTAGAGGCATCCAAAGGCACTTCCATGCAAACTGGGTAGCAGCATCCAAAATTTCTTCCAAGAGAATGGGGTAGAGGCGTCCAAAGACGCTTACATTAAGTATAGGGTTAAAACAATTTCCCTTAATCAGGTACCTGGGTAACCAATCATTAGGACTGATGAGTACCCTACAGAAGTTTCCCAAAATTTTGACAGCTTTATTCTGGAACAGAATTTAAGTGTTTGTCTCATGACAATGTCCTCCCAGCCATAGCTGTACAGGCATATGGATTATTCATGCAAGTTTACATTATAGATTCCTAGACCATGTGATTTAGAGTGCATTCTCAATGTTTGAGTCTAAACACTTCACCCACAAATGTCAGTGACATGTCAAAGTTTGGTAATGATCACATGGTCACTGATCACTCATTTTATGTTCAGCCAAGAGGCAACAGTGCCACATTCATCAGTAATGACGACGTAATGAGAGAGGATTCTCATGTACATTGTGTACAATTATAAAGAACTATCAGTAGCTGAATTCCTGACAAAACTAGCTCCAATGTAAGGGCAGTATCCAAATGTGATTCGTTTGATAGAAATTTCAAAGGTACTTCCAGTGTCAAACATAGTGTGTGACTGCAGTTTTGCACCAAGAATTTATCAAAACATTGCTGCAGTGCAGGTCAAGTGCTGACTCTTGACAAACTTACAAAAATAAATCTTTCTGGTGTTCATATACAAGACTTTTATCAGACATTAGCAGTCAGGCAGTGAAAAGGAAATAAAAAAAAATACAACTGTAACAACAAAACAATGAGAAAGCTTTTGCAAAACAGTTGAACTTTAAGTGAGTGGATTGTCCATAAAGCAAATTTGGCAACATTATGATTGGTGACAAGAATGCTGTGTACATACATTTAAACTTGTGTGCAGATTCATAGCAAATCATAGAAATAACCTTATGGTTTGCTGCTACCAACTCATAAGACCTATTCAGGTTCAGAAAACATTTTTTTTATGAAATATATATTACAGTAGATTCATGTGCATTTATCAAGTCCATTAAACTATTTGCTGATAAGAAAGCTCGTAAGAAATTGATGTAAGTTATCAGCAAATAATAAGATTTTCATACAAAAAAGAAGAAAAAAAAAGATTTTGTTTCATTTTGGCTCCCTTTTCTGACTGCTTGCACAGTTTTTGCCATTCCTGATCTTCAAAATTCACTTGACACAAAACTTGAACACATTCTATCACTAAGGTTATAACTGGAAAAAGTGATAATATCCTGCTGATATACTTTGCATGCCTGCTAATAATTGAAAAATACTTCATATCTTACTTCAGTAGAGTTTTAGCTGATGTACAGTCTTCAAATCTGATACTGTAACCAACTTCCTGTCCAAGGCTGACATCCATTTCTTCTGAGACACGCTGTGCTACTGACATGGCTGCCACTCTCCTTGGCTGTGTGCAAGCCACGCCCTTTTTGGGATACCTAGCTCGTACCCATTCTAGACACCACTGTGGAATCTGAATTGACAATGATACCAATTTTACCTTCAGTCTTATGGAAAGAGTGAATCATCAGTGCAACTTATCTGGACTTTAAATGGTGTTTGGTCTATTAAAATGCATATTTAATTCTCCAGTATGAAGAATTTATCATAGCTATTATTTAGGCTCTATTTTTGAAAGGAAAGCTTGCATTAATAAGACATATTTATGTTTATATATTCATCATTTCATAAATTGTAATTCAGACATATGCCATTAAACAAAAGGCCCAAGTGGGTCTGATAGGGTTCACTTGGGTAACTAACAAATGTAAACTTGTTAAAGCAGATTCATACATTTAGTGAAATTCTGGAATGAAAAGATAAATTTGGAGCACTTAACTGCTACATTGTTCATTAGTCTTAAAAAACAAATAGGAGTGTTTCTGGTTTCATGATAAAAAAATTGGGAATGTTGGGACAGAAAATAAATTTTTTAAACCATTTTCTTCCCTCTCCATTTACTAAAATGAACCAGTTATATGACCCAATTTATTCTTTTGAGAAACGACCCTGGCAGTATTACTCAACAACACGATGTTAAATGATAGCCATAAATCCACTCTCTTATTTAGTTACTTAAATAATTTATGGTTGCTTAATATAACTTGCTATATCTAACCCCACCATGATTAGCAAACAGCGCATAAAAATAGTCATTCAGCACACAAAGGTAAACACTACTGAATCATGCCTTTCAGTCCATGTCCAATTGGTGCTAAATATTATTTTTAGTATGTCTTTATTTAATTGTATTACTTGTGTGGTTTTTCCAGATCCTGTTTCTCCAACAAGTACAAGCGTCTGATTTTTGTTCAGGATTTCAGCAAATTTTTCCTTATACTCCCATACTGGCAGGGTTCTTCTTTTGTTGTAGAGTTCAAAATATCTTGGAGTGTATGGTAAACCTGAAAAGACAATGGAAATTAAATATGTACACAAGTATATCACAAGACCTAGTGTTCCAAATGCATCCAGATATTTGTTACAATAGCCACAGTCTCCAACTTTCATAAACTTTCTCATGAAGATTAAACATGCTGACCATGAAATTAAGTAAGCAAGACAGGCAAAACTAGACTTGCATATCAGCATAGAAACCTTAAACCTGAAGTAATATTAAATCAAAAATTAAACTGAGTACAGCCCCTGATGATGTCATGACTTTCAAAATATTTTGACACAAAACTTAACATTCTTTACAATAAAGAAATCATGCTTTACGCTGAAACTGGCAATGGCATATCAGTCCATAAATTTAGAGTAATATTTTCAGTTGAATGCAGCCACTGATGTAGAAGATATCTGACCCTGAAATCACGATGCTTAGACAAGTCAGACAGGAAGTCCTAGCATACAGTGACATAAATTTTAGACCTAGTTCATATCGCCAAAGAGTTGCAATTCATATATAGCAATCTAAGGTAGGATATTTGTGACTTTTGAAGCCTTTAAGGCAAAACTTGAAGACTATAATTGTTGTCTGTATCTCACCATCCTTATACAAGTGTCACAAAAACAACCTGTTATCACAGCTAAATAAGCTCTAGTTTTTAACTTTAAATTTTTTTTGTATTGGTAACTGTCAATATTTTTGTCCATAATCTGTTATTCATATAGGTAAGTCATTATCATTCCCATGTTCTTGTTTAGAAGATAGGTGATGTCCAACCGAATTACACATAATCACTTTATGGACTGGGGAATGGGGGGCATATGTCATATCACATCCATCTAGTATGCTTTTAACAGGCTGTATTTACTTGTACTGACTGCACATGACTAGTGTTGCACACAGGATCCAATAAGCAGGGGACACTGTATTCCCCAACCTCCAAATTTGTGACAGACAACATTTTAGAGGAACAACTGAAAACAATAACATAATGCACTAACACTGCTTTAAAAATGATATCTTATTTGATTTGACAGTTCTGAAACTTTAACTTAGTGATCTGTACTATATTTTCCTTGGATACTTACATTACTGCAGTAAAAGTTTTATCATATGCTTCAGTAACATTAACATACTTGAACGTATGGTCAACTGAAGTGAGCTGCACCATGGAATTTTCCATTTATAATAAATACATACTTTTTCTGAATAACCCTTCTTTCCAAATTAACAATTTACTAATTAAATGACAAAGTATGTATTTGCATAAATTTGGTCTATTCTGTTATTATTTCAACCTCCAAATAAATTAAATCTTCCAGGCTATAGGGGTGCCTTTAACTCTGAAAATATATTACACTATCAACTCCAAACACTTTCCATTGCAACTCATCCAGCTACAAATTCCGATGCTCAAACTGCCAGATACTGTTTTACAGTTCTTATGTTAACTTTGGTCATTGCTAGCGACAACACAGATCTGGATGGAAATCCATTCAAGAAAAGTCGCAGGCATATTTTTTTTATTTTTTTGTTAATGATGAAAAACCATGCACTCGATGTCGAACACTGCATCAAAGCTCATTTCTTCCCCCCCCCCCCAAACTGTTATGAAATCGTACTCCTGGTATAACAATATTAGACAGTAGAAAAAAAAACAATCTGGTCATGAACTAAATGCACAAATCTTAACAGACACCTGTAAAATGTTGATCACAATGACCTTCTTTTGTTGTAAGGGTATGGTACTAATATCTGCATCATCAACAGATTTCAACAATGTGAGTCATTTTGAACTTTGACAATAAATCTCAGAACGCAAGTCAAAATGGTAACCTCAGAGGAAATGGATTATTTTACCACGAGTTCATAGTCAGGTCTGTTCCTTATTTATGGTGCAAACTGATGCTAAAGATTTCTTACAGCTTCAGAAGATCTATCCTACTTCACAGAAGTGTTATCAACTTTCGGTTTCTTGAAGTCTGAGGGTCGGAATGATTATCACTGGCAGATCATTTCTAGGCATGCCTTTGTGCCATTGAGATTAATTAATAGGAGCAAGTATATGATAATTCAGTGAAAAAAGATGGTCTATATTTCATAGTTCATTGTAAAGAGTTTTTTTTTCTTTTCTAAAAGCCAAAAGCATTTTTGGTTTCCTTCACAAGATCACTGACTAGTGACCACTGATAACAGCAATAATGATTTTGAAGTTTTACACTTAACAGGCTCTTAACAATTCTCTGGTCCAGATTTTTCTCTGCATCAAGATTTTCATGATGGTCACTTGTGGCCATATTGGATGTTTTGATTCCCCATTTTTTTTTCTCCGTTTGTTAGTTCAGTCATTTTGATGAAGATTTCATTTTCTCTTCTTTACATTTTCTGGCAGTGATCACGAACTATGTGCTCACAATTGGTGTGCATGCTGATAAAATTCATTAAGACATTTCTATTAGCCAATGAAACTGATTAATATTCTTATGCTTTATGCTGGAAATCACCTTGATTCAATTGAAAAATCAAGACATCTTTTAGCTCTATTTTCTGAGTCTTTTCCATGCACCCTAAGAGTGCCATAGAGGGAAATTTTCTTCATTCCAAATAGGAACAAGAGTCTAGTGAACAGCTCATTATATGCCTGCCCCAAATTTTAAAGTTCTCTATGTTGATACTAGTACAATACGGATGACTAGGGAGATTTGTAACCAATGGGTCTCAATCATTCTGACCTTTGGACCAGGTATGCAGTCTTTAACTAAATTTAATGTGTACAAACTATTATTATTTTACTGGACTTACCATGGCCATTGCCTCTGACCTTTAGACAGCAAAATCAATTTATTCTTCCTTACCCCACATGCAAACCATCTAAAAAGTTTGCAATTAAATATGGGGAACAAGTCAGCAATTTTTTTTTACCTTTGACCATGAAATAGAATGGGTTCCTCCTTAACCCAAGTGCCAGCCAGCAAAAACATTTGGCAACTTCTGATACTGGAGAACGAGTTATTGCTTGGAAACCATTTTACTTTTTCAGACAGTTACCTTTACCTTTGACGTAGCAAACCTAAAAGCCATTAACAAAGTTGTAGATTGTGGGAACTCAAGTTATTGTGCACAAACCATTTTTCTTCTTCAAGTCAGCGATGATGACCTCTGATTTCAAAAGGAATTGCTTTCTTCCTTAATCCAACTGTAAGCCATCCATAAATACATAACCACAGATGGTGGTTTTTCCAAGCTATTGTGTGGACAGACAAAATCAAAATATAACATGCCCTGCTTTATGTTAAGCACACAAAAATAAGTGTTGATGGTGTGTTATAAAACAAAAACACCACAAACACACACATACACACACACACACACACAGAGAGTGAGAGAGAAAGAAATTTCCAGATGCAAATGCTAATTTACATATAGATAAAATATGATAACAATACCAACCTGTGAATGGATTCATCTGAAGTGTTGGTCTTTGAATTCCAAATTGTTCAAAAATGGATTTGGGTTTTTCTTCTTTGACGGCCACATCTCCTCGGTCTCTATCATCACGATCATTCTCTCTGAAACATAAAAACAAAAGATACAATATTTGCCGGGCTATAAGTTGATGCAGAGGATAAGCTGAATCAGCAAATTTTCCATTCTTCATCCATATATAAGTCGATGCTGAGTATAAGACAAGGCCAGATCAATACCTTGGATTGTGCTTTCCACTTTGTTCCACACAGCATAGTGAATTTTATCCCATCTGTAACTCAGTAACCTTTCCCGTCAGGATCATTAAATTAATTAAAAGTACCTAATTTGTTTCATACGAAGTATTTTAGATGTATTATGTACTTTTAGCTACATATAATGACGCTGACCCGAAATTTATTTATTGAGTTACCGGTAGGATAAAACTCGCAATGCCGTGTGAAATTAAATTATAATAACTTCTGGTTTCATAAATATTAAAAGTATCACTGTATGCTATTTCAGCTAATCAGCAATAGGGAAATTGCATCATTAATACTAAAATGCTTTTTCCATTTTTTGGGTGGGGATGCATATGTATTCCATTGCATTTTTCTTCTTGTACCACGTGATCAAAATAAAATAAGGTCTGATATATGAGAGTTCAGCTCTTTGTGGGTTTTTTTGTTGTTTTTTATTTTTTTACCTTACTGCTCCCGTGCTGCTGAGGCTTTTGTCAAGGAATGAAAACGTTAATAAATGAAACAGTAAATGTAAACAATGAAAATACTTTACCATACTCCTCTAGGGTTTAAATATTCACAAAAGTTATATCCATATAGTCTCCATTAGGTTAAATCCCAAAAATGACCATTTTGCATGCTAATTTTCTTTGCAAGTATAATGACCTCTCCGTTCCCAACAATGAGATTTTGTTTAAAATGCATGTACTCTTCCTGTACTTAGGCGGCAATTGTTTTTGATCTTTGCTCGTGCTAGATGTACTTTAAATTGCTGTCAGTTCCATCAGCAAGTTCAAAAATGCCACCAGCTGAGAAATTTACAGTAGTAACCACTTGGCATGTCCTTTCATTATATGATACGGTGTTCACAATACCCATGGGGAGCCTCATTTCCTATTGGTAGCCTCGTGAATCTGATCTAGTCTGCCGAACCTTGACCTCAAACAAGTGTTAGCTTGGAATAACTGAATACAGCCATAGCATATTTAATTAGCATGTAAATACCGCTACAAAGCCATGTGATTCTAAGTGGCAACAAAAACTAGAAGGAACTGCTTGCCTAATGTTATTAACTGATAATGGAATATGGTACTGCACCTGTACACAAGTAAGCTCAGACATCAGGTAAGTGAACAATACAGATTTACAAGCATGAAGACATCTCTTTCTGTCTGTCTGTCTCTCTCTCTCAATGGAGCATATGCTTTATTTGATCATTCGGTCCAAGAAGGAAATTGTGATGAAATATGTCTTTGTCATGGTTATTCATCTTCTAACTTGTAAATTCTAATACACATATATGTAATCAAATTTAAACAATGTACACCACTCCCTCGATAACTTGCGCCCTGATAACTCGCGAACCCGCTTATAACGCAGGGTCAGGCGTGGATCCCATTTTTTAAAACCAGAAATTACCCCCAAAATAGATCCCTATTTTATGAACTTTATGGAAATCGTGATCAAAATTAGCTACAAAAACTTTGATATATCGCTCATTTTATCGTCGAAAACATTAGATAGGACCTGGAAATTTTAATCAACATTATGAAATATCAAATTTAAAAATAAGTCATACAATTTTTTTACATTTTCTTTCCAAGTGACATTCTTAGCACACCGCAATTAACGATATGTAAGGAAATTTCGATAAATGAAAATGTCACTTACACCGAGTGGAGGCAGTACCTTAATAAATAAATACAAATTAAATAATTTTTTTATCAATTGAAATTTGTGTTCTAGTTCTATCTTCTAGTTCCTTTTAAGTGTAATCATCATAAATGCAATGTGTCTTATTGTAATTAAATGTAAAATGTGTCAATCTACAGTAACAGCTATGTCCACGAGCATTTCTCTGAGAACCTATTTAGGTGCCGACCGTGTTTTGATAACTGACTTGCAGAAGTATTTGTTGCATTGTTGCACTGAATTAAAAGTTGGCCTCCTTTGTATTATCACGTTAATTATGTCTTTTGAATCAAATATTGGAGGTGAAATAAAAGAAATGTTAAAAGGCACGAAAATCCTAAAAACTTAAAATCTAGCTGCCCCAGTCGTATGTCGGGTGAACTCACTTCAGTTCATCAATTGAACACAGTTATAAATGTTATTGTGTATGTAACATAAGCTACCTTAAATTAACAGACTCGTTGGTAACTGTGATCAAAGATAGCATGGCAGCCAAGCGAAAAGAATACTATACTTTGTAAAATAAGAGCTTGGTTTCACAGATACGGACCATTGTGGGCAAGCGAGTTTCAGAGAATTCCTGAACTGGCACTTTGAGATATCCTCAGGAATGGTAAAAAGTTTCATTATTACTTCCAATGAAATCACGATATCAATACTGTACTAATTGAACAGCAAAAAAATTGAGATTCAATGTAGACGATTGTCTCACAAAAATTTCGCTTGCTTTTTGAACAAAAGGAATCTTGTTTGGTGGTGTATCAACAGTTTGTCTAGTTCCCTGCTCTTTTCACTCCCAATTTGGCAGGATACAATGACATATCACTCTGGGATCCAGACTCATCAAGAAAACAAAAAGCAGTGATGTAAGACACACATTTTTGTGTAAATGTAATGGTTGTTGAAACCAGTTGGAACGATCTTTCACATGTTTGACATTTTGAAAATAAATGTTATTTAAACAGAATAATGAACAACTTCATTAGAAAAAGTGCGTTATTAAAGTTATTTTTGACGTGAATGTAAAATGAGGATTCAGTCATTAAACAGCAAAGTTCCATAACCCCGACACCCCACCGCTGTTTTCTCGATGTAAAAGTGATTTTTTTTCAATTTTTGGAGGTCTCCCGGTAACTCGCGCCCTCGCTTATAGCACGGTCTATGTTTGTGGACCCCGTTGTGCGCAAGTTATCAAGGGAGTGGTGTATACAACAATGTACATTACTGGTGCATGCTGCTTCAGTGCAATTACATTTGATCTATGTTAATTTTTAGTAGTGATGATCATGCAATTGTTTAAAATACTCAATGTGGGATCCTGTATTTTACCAAACACGATCTCTTCCCCAAAATGAAATATTTTTTTACACATTATTTTTCATACTCTTGGAGAATTACTTTCCATACAAAAAATATGATAAAGCGATTTGGATGACATAATCCATATATTAAGTCAATTCAGAGTATAAAATAAAGCTAAGATTGTCTGGTCAAAATGTATGGTCTTGTAGGCCAGCAAATACGGTACATAGGTACCATACTGAAATGTATACCTCTGCAAAAGGAAATAACGTAATGGGGAAATTGGGCAAATATGTATCTTGTATAAAGATAGTTAATGCAGTACCTACACTTAGCTGGTATGAATAGAAACAAAAGAAACAGGTTCATGGGTCATTAATGCCTCACCTGTACTTGAAAGAAGACCAAAATTAAAATCTGGAAACCATGGCACAATGGATAGATATAATGATGGACAAGGGTAACATGGACCAGGGGTCAAGCTAGACTTAAATTTTAGGGAGAAGTGATGTCTCCTTTTGGTCAGAACAGGGAGAAGTGGGAGCTAAACGAGAAGTGGGAGCTAAACAGGGAGAAGTGAGACCAAAGTAAGAAACACAATATATATATATATATATATATATATATATATATATATATATATATATATATATATATATATATTGTGTTCTATTTCTCAGTATGCTTTTAACAGTTTTAAGCAATGCCTTATTTTCAAGCTGAAAAATATGTTTTATGTTAGTATTAACATATTTTGTACGCGTAAAATTTTTTTATATTCATACCCATTCTATTCATACTTGTAGTATATGTGTTTGAATTGAAGTAAATGCAGTGTGTTTTGGTCATATGACTTAAAAAGCACATCAGAAGCTATACATTGTAATTAATTTTAACTGATAGCAGTAACAAGATTAGAGTCTTGCAACTGCAAGTTGGTAAAACTGCTTAATAAACTACCACTTAATTATTTTATTTTCTACAAGTTTTTTTTTTTAAATTGCAGTCAAAATGATTCTAGCATTCTTTGAAACAACCCCTAATACATGTACACAGGAATAGATGCACAAGTGACTTCAAACCATACTCTTCGTCCTGATTTCATTGCTCCCGATAAAACATTACTGTACCTATTCATAGACAATACACTGAAGCACTAAAGTCGATATATAACAAAACTGGACCCTTTCATCCCCCAACCAAAAATCCAAGAATTTGTATTGCACAGTGCGAGTGCATCTATTTTTAGAAAGAGGGCTTTTCTTAATATAACTACTCAATTTCTTGCTTCGTTACAAAAAATCATTCGTAGGACTGCATATTTATGTTTGTATTATTTGTCTACCTACTGGTAATAACGATATGCATTGGTTAAATAGTATTTGCTTCATTACTATATATATTTTTCGTATTTTCACGAAAATTAATTACAGTAAGTCGAAAAAACCTTGACCTTGCAGCACAGTTTCGAATTCCACAACTAAGATTGTCACGTTTCTGACCTACATTATTAAATATTTAGGCTAAATCTCCTATCACATAATATTTAAACTTTGTTTTCATTGTAGTATATATTTTCCTGAACTTATTTGCTCAATTATTTACGAATACAGATAGTTTAATGAAGTGGTATATCATATACGCAGCGAAGTCCGCCATTACAAGTTCATTTACGGTTTCAAACTGATTTTATACAGAAAATACGCAAATGCGGCCGTTAAAATCTCCATTTATTAAAAAAAAAAAAAATAAATTAGAAAATGCTCTTCACCGATTATATTTTTTAAAAGCAAATTACTATTTGCATATTGATGTTTAAATTTCGAAACAGAATTTGGCTATATTTTCATCATAGCACAGTGTGCCCAACTTCATGAAATCAAGCAGTGATATCTTGCTCCGGAAAGGGTTACTGGTCAGTTAGCTATTAAAACTTTCATGTGAATGTGCAAGAATTTCTTTGTCGCCGTAAGCTGATTGGTATCAACACCACGTAAATACATTTGGCCTTTGGTTACAAGTGCCAAAACCTACTGGCTACAGCAAGGGGGCATCTCAAAGTCGTAATCTACAGCCATTTTACGTCCGAAAAATCAGAGGGCGAAGTTGTTTTTGCTTTCCTAACAGAAGGCGGCAAAGTTTATGTTTCTCAGGCGACTTTTTCGCCCACTTTGCCTTGTAGCGTGACCCCTGATGGACCACACAGAAAAATAAATGGATCACATTTCCTATGCCGAGCTATTAACTTGCAAATTTAAGCAAACCACAAGCTTTATTTTTTGCAGAGTTTCACATACTGGCAATATCGTCAAAAGTCCTAAGTCTTCTTTTTCAACCTTTATGTTTGATGGTAAAAGTGAAAGTTAACGATTTACTTTATTATAAATTCAATGAAACAAAATTGGGTGGGGTTCAGAGATCTTGGAAACACTTAATCACACATATCTGGGTGCAAATTTTTTTTCTGAGATGCAGAAAATCACTTACACAGGTGTCCTCCATATGCACAAATAGCTGGGCAGCAAATTCAAAGTCTTCCATAAGCATACTGGGCATCAGTGAAGTTGCTGAATGTCCAGATGAGAAGAAAAAGTGGATGTCATTGAGTTTAATTTTCCAAATTCTTTACAACACCGACATATAGCTCTTGTCTGAGACTGAATTATGCCAATTCAAGGAAAGGCCTTATTCCAAACACTAGGCCAGGCATCACAAACTTTCTTACACTTACCTACTGTTTCACTGAACTATCAGTTCTAGCAACTTCAGCACTCTTCTGACTCTCTTTACAATCTTCATCAATTTGCCATAAACCCCCCAATACTAATTCAAAGTTTGTCTAAGTCTCGACATGCACTACTTATTCTGCAACACTAGGAAATGGACACAATAATGAAAGCTAAATTTGTTCATTTGATGTACTCTTATCATGACCACATGTACATATCTGGGTCTTTCTGCCTCTGAATTCAGTCGCTGTAAATATCAGCACATTTTCCCACCACTCAGCAGTTAGTCGAAGTCTTTAAACTTGCCAGCACCTTGCATCATGTTCTTTTGATGTATTTTTATAATGACAACATGTTTATCTGCGGGCCTCTCAGCCACTGAATTCTGTCATTGCAAATATCAGCACAGCTAAAATGATCAATTCATCAACACATTTTCACGTCTGCATCCCAGATAAAAAATCTGCAACCAAATAAGCATGATTAAGCATTTCCAAGACCTCTGAGATTTCTAACTTTTTTAAATGACCCCTGCACCATATACATGAGCAAATGCACATGTATCTTCATATCATACTGTTGTTCATCCTAATTTCTCTTTTGCCAATAAAACATCAGTGTAACTATTCAAAGGCAACACAAAGAACCATCAAAGTCAATATATGAATGAACTAAACTTTTCTTTCCAACCAAATCGACACATCCAATGAAGGGTTTCTTAATGTAACCACTCAATTTCTAGCTTCATTATAATAGTCCATTAATTGGATTGCAAATTTAAGGTTTTATTATTTGTCTTCATACTTATAGTAGATATTGCATCGGTTAAATAGTATTTGCTTCACTTTTTTTCCCCCACAAAAATGAGTGAAGTCAGAAAACAACTTAGACCTTACAGCACTTCTTGAATTCCACAACACGGCATTGTTCCATAAGTTTCTCACCTACATAATTGCAATTTTATGCTAAATCTTGAGTAACACAATGTACAGACTTTGCTTTAATGAATTGTTATTTTCCTTAATATATTTGCCCAATGGTTTATGAAAAGAGAGAATGTAATAAGGTGGTACTTCCCAGACATAGTGATGTCCACCATTATTTCCTGATGAAAGATTCACTTACAGTTTAGTTAAAATTTTCTGATCTCTAATTCTATTCTTAAAACACACTGCTACTTGCATACAATTGTTTAAGTTTTTAAACACAAGTTTGTGTGTTTTTTAATCACCAAATTATAACTTGTGGAAATCAGGAAGTGATAATTGATAACTTATTCAGGAATGGGCTAATGGTCAGTCAGTTATCAAAACACATCCCTGTGAATGTGTTGAAGTTTATTTGTTGGCGCAATTGATAAACACCAGCTACAGGGATGGCGCTGGCTTTAAAAAAGTTGCAAAAAAACATCGCCAACCTCAATATTTTGTCTGCAATTTTCAAAAAATTTCACCATTTTCATAATACAGTACTATCCATTTATCTCAACATCCTCGGGGCCAAGGTAATATTGTTGATATAACTGGATGTTTAGATAAGTAGGGGGGATTGAAAATAAACTGAAATTTCATATATAAGTGAAATTTTTAAGAGATGACCTGTTGTCAGTGGCTAGGATTTTGGCAGAGAAAAAAAATGGAAATTTTGATCAACTGAAGAGAACTAGTCTGAAATGCACCTGTATGACAACTTAGATTTGTGTAAAAAAAAAAATCCATGAATTCAAGTATTCAACATATGTTAGAAAATTCATGCATCAGTGAAATCAGTTAGAAAACATAACTAAAATGTATATATAAAAAATGTTAGTCCAAATTTGATCTATATCCCATTGTCAAAAAACACGTTTCCCAAAGCATTTCACTCCAATTATTATTATCCTAGTAGCATGTGACTGTATAGTTGTTTATATGCTACATGTACATGTACTTAAATTGGCCTTGATTTTGGTCAGCCAGAGAAAACTAACATAATGCCGAAGCTACCAAGGGGATGAGGCTATTCATAGGGAAATGAAAACATGTGAACAAATTAAAAGTTTCACATTCTTGCGAGATGTCCCACCTTCATTTAACTCGATGGCCAGATATCTATTGTTTCAAAATATTGGAACTTTAATATCGCCACTGGTAGCTATCGTAAGCTTGAACTTTTTTTTAAAAACTGGAAACTTTCACAGCACAATAAATATGTTCTAATCACTATGAAAAATGAAACAATGCTTTTATTTAAGTCTGTTGCGACTTTCTTTGATCAAAGGTCATTGGCTTGCTTTGATGAAGGTTCATGTGTTATTGAGGGTGCCACTAAAGGCACTCTATGAAGGACCAAACGAATGCCCATTTGTTATTGCTGTGGCAACATCAAATAATTGCAAAACACTGACAGAGTTATCATTTGTTTTTTCATTTGCTTAGTATATATACAGAATGATCAATGCTTGAAAGTTAATCAGTTTTCTTTGAAGTTTCAGCAAAACTAATTTTTTCTGGTACATTTTTCCAAAATGAAACAAATTTCCGTCATCAGGTAGATTGTAGTCATTCAAGTTCCCGTCTTCAGAGGTGGTTGATTGTAGCTAGTCAGGTAACTTGACTATTTGGGTTATATTACAGCACAGGGTACTAAGGCCAAACATCAGCATACGCAGATTATGAAATAACAATGACGCAATCCCTGCAGCTCTCTGATAGCTTGATGCATCCCTACATTTCGACCTGAGCTACAAAACACAGAAAATACCTCACTAACGTGAGACAGCGTCTAAAAATGTAGTCACTCAATGAACAAGTGTTTTATATTGCAGTCAATATGGATTTGCAAACAATGTTGTTGTGGGTTTAATGCTACTTTTCATCACAAGATAGGCTATATATGGCGGCCAATATAACTGGTGGAGGAAGTACCCATGAAACTCCTGTAAGGATAGGCAAAGCAATACATTACAGATGTAAGTAATAATAATAATAATAAAGACGCCATAAAGAACTGATTTCTACATCTTGGCCTAACTATTACATTGCAATCTTACATGTAAAGTCCAACTCATGCAGGTCATTTACATGATCCAAGTCACTTTCTGCAACTATAGGTGTCCTTTTGGAGAATTTGATTACACATCCCCTTAAATGATGTTTATTCACTTTATTTTGCACCTTGTCTATCAAAATTTCCTTAGAGATTGAAGTACAAATTCCTCTTAAAATGCTTGCTGGCAAATTTAATAACCTACTTTGACATTTTTAGACAGTCAAGCAAGAGAGGTGATCCCGTTTAAGCTGGTTTTTGTCATGCGCTATGATGTAAGAGGGAACACTTCGGCGGTTGGGAAAAAGTTATACTACAAACAACAGAGACATCGTTATATTCAAATAAAGACTGGGAAAACACCAGCAGGGGAAAAATAAAAAAACTGCACACAAGACCAATAAATTGGAGGCAATTATATATCTTTGAATATATATTTTCTGCATGGTATGTCATGTCTTTTATTTCAATTTGTACATAATACCTATTTTTCTCCAGCAAATATGTTCTTTCCTACATGTAAAAGACAGCAGAACACAGCTGTCAGCTCAGATTGATTTTAGTTAAATTTTACATCATGCTAAATTATCATTTTGAAGAAATGTCATATGTACAAATTAAGAATGAAACTGTGTACATTACTTCTCTATCCCATTCATAGTTGAACATCCATACAGAAGATGAAGGAAAATGTGCAAAACATCTTGTTCATGCAATCATAACTTGATTCCCCATGCACTAGTAATAGTTCAATCCAATATCAACTTTCCTGACCCAGTTTAATGCCATTGTAAAAGTTCATAGCGATCAATAATTTTCATTTGGAAATTTTGGTATGACAGTTCGTGTGCAGATCACTCAAAAGTCATGACTGAATAAACTCTGTTATAACTATATTAAGATTAAATTTTAAATCTAAAATTAGTTTTTAATTTATATCTGTAAATGCGCTTAATTGACCCGTGACTTACCACAGTAGCTTTTATTTCAGGGGCACAAACCTTGGGTGAATGTCCAGAAATAGTCCTACAATGTAAGACGCCTTTTCTGATATTTGTTGTTTAGGTCGCCGTCTTGCTGTCTAAATAACGGCACTGTTTAGGATGTTTCCTGGTTGACTAATATTAGAACGATAATTCAAATTTTCACGACCTGTATGATTTGTGGGGGGGGGGGGGGTATTGTTGGAATCACTGGGACCACGAGAACTGACATGTGATCTAAATGTTACGGTAATTTTAGGCATAATTATATGATACTAAGGCAGGTTTCTGTTTATCATTTGACAAGAAAAAGTTTTTTTACAACGTGGTTGTTTTAACGGACCTCGCCGCACATTCCCCCACCCCTTTCTTCGTAGACATGATTTATTACGTCTTATATGTCTCTTCTACAACAGTCAGTTATAGAAACACACTAACGGACGCTATTAAAACTTCGAAAGACATTTTCTACAATACCTGAATCGTTTAGACGAATCACCAACGTCAAGTCTATGGCGTTTCGACATTGTTGCCGAATGGCCGCTTATTGTTACCTCATTATAAAGTATACGTAATTTCCAATGGTTTGGGGTGGAAGTAGTCCGGTGTAAAAGTGTCGAAATGGCTCGAAACCTGAGCGTACTGATATAATTTAATTGCCTGAGGTAGGAGCTGGAGTGGGGGTGGAAGGCTGGGATTTTCTTGCAAACAGGAATTTGGCTCCTTTCATTTAACTCCAAACAATTTATTTCATTTCTTTTTTTCAACTGACTTAATGGATAGAAAAGACTTTTGTTTGTTATAAATCAGAGAATGAAAACATCCGGAACAAATGTCCCGAAAATTTTTTTTTATATTGTGGTCGATACATAAAAACTACTTAAATTTTTCAAACTAATACGGAATTTAGTGGCGGTTAATAAGAAATTTTCTACAAAATGTAAAAGTTGTAAGAAGAATTTGTACAAGTTGTGAAAAAGCAATTAAAAGTGTAAATTTTGTGCAGTTTTACAACTAAAAAAATATAAAAAAATTATTCCGAAATTTAGCGAAGACTGAAAAAAAAAGTCCAAACACATTAAAATTTGACTTTTTCAAATTGTACAAAAAATTAAAATTTTTATGTTTTTCCTGTATAAATTATGAATTATATGTGTAAAATATTTTACAAATTTCAAGCCGTTTTGAGTTGCCAATACCCCACACTCATTAACCAACGAAAACTGAATAACGGAGGCGTTGACGTAAAGAAAATATCCCTCTTAGAAAACAATTCAAGCATCGACAAAGAAAATATGAAAGAGCATGATCAAATGATTGTTTTGTGTTTCGTTAAAGAGAGTCTGTTATGTATAATTAATTCATATTGTGTGCTTGATTTTTGTCCGTGATTGAGGATATAGTTGTGGTCAAACTGAATTTTGTCAATTTAAAAAAAAAAAAAAAAAAAATGTTTACTTCTATTTCAGTTCAAAGCTTATCTTTATTTACGAACTTAGAATGTTCTACAAGCGAACTTGTTTACAATTTGATAGAATTTTCCATTTAAAATGACCTATGTTATGTGAAATTAGAATATATAGGGTGAGGCAAACCAAGCTATCCATTTCTATTTCAGTGTGTGGAATCATTTACAGCTGTTTTCAGACATAATTTGAGAGCAATCATTTTTTTTAGGATTAATTCAAAGTCGTTCTGGATAATATAATTGTGATAAATCAAGCCTAAAGGCCCATCGACACATTCAATATATTGGTACATCATCACATTCAATTCGTGCAGAACATTTTAAACTTTTGGATTTGGGATTTAGGTTTATTTGGGATTTAGGATTATTTGGGATTTAGAATTATTTGGGATTTATGATTATTTGGGATTTAATTCACAATACTGTAAGTCTCTCTTAAATTTTCACTATGTAACTTAGGATAAATAAATTTATTTAAACTTATTTGCAAGCTTGTCATCGTTGTGGAATAAGATTAGACGTCCAATTTTCTCTTCTAAAGTATCCATGTGGATAACAATCATTACCCACAACGGGAAATGTAGTGACAGCTTGGAAACGGTCTGGCAAGCTCCAGAAAAGCTTAATGAATGTTCTCCCATTAGTGGATCTTCACTGCACAACTGAAACTCGTTACTTCGTTCCCTCGTCCCAAGTAGAAAAATCCTACCCTGGCTAAAAGTTTGGAAGTAAAATTTTGGTATTCCATCCAGATATTTATCCCATTGTTTGCACGTGTTCAATCGATTTTAAAAGTCGCAATAGCCAGGAAAAGCCAAGAAAAAGCGTATCCATTTTTGATATGCAAATCGGAATGAGCTAGAGGTATTCAGAGTGACTTGTGAGAACATGACAGAGATCGAGAGATAGACACAAGAACAGTACAGCGGCAAGGTCGCAGAGTACGCATTATTCTGGTTGTAAGACATTGTAACGTTTAAGGGAGTGTGCGTAAATTATATTACACCTTTGGTAGCAAACCTTCCCCCTTGCTATTCACACATTGTTTTACTCAGCGATTGGTATCGGCGCCTGATAAATCTTCTCGATCCCTGGTGCTTGCTTATGCGAAGAAGATAAAAACAACGATTCCCTTCGTCATCTTTAATATTGATAGAGTCGATGAAAGCCTTCTCCAGGCCCTTCACCTCTATCCTATTCATTATGATAATTACATCTCGATTATCTTCTTGACTGACCGTTTTTCTAGTCTTCTTTCCTCGAGTACGATACACATTTGAATCACGAATCAGCTCGCTTTCAGCCTTTATATTTACTGGTGCCACGAGACCAATCACGTTACCCGACGAGTAAATTCACAACTGGACCATCCATTTCTCAATACGGGGACACCTTTAAAAAAAGGAAAACATAAGATGCAGGGGAAGATCGATAAATTACCCACGTCTCCGACAAATGCGTCAAACAAGCAAAAACATAATGAAACAACTTTTAATAATGTGAATAAAAAAACAACAAATCATCAATCAATCAGAACGTTTAAACACAATCCATTAATTCACAATGATTCGAGACATGATAGAGCAACTAATTTGCAAGGCATTTCAAGCATTTAGACGAGAACATAATCAACCATCCAATATGGAACACGTCGTTCTCGGTTCTTCAATCTCATAATCCGTCTCATCAATGTTAATTCGTTCGCCATCGTATCGCCATGGTTCAGGCAAGTCTAGAATTCTGACGTAATGTGCAGATTCGATTATACAGCTAGTATCTGAGCTAATAGCCAATCCTCGTATAATAACAACAGGCCCTGCCCTAAGGCAAGGCGAAAGAGGCAACTGCCTTGGGCTCCGCGCTTTCAGGGGCCCCGCGCTGCTGACGGAAATCAACTCCGCAATGCAATTTTTTGCTAGGGGCCCCGCGCTCATCGCTTGCTGCCTTTGGCCCCGCACATCCTAGGACCGGGGCTGAGTCACAATGTACAATCTGTGGACGACCGTTTCTCTCACAGTTCCCCTTGTACGTGAATTCATTCACTTTCAAACCTTGAAAGGTCCCATTTATACGAATGTTCTGGCCATTAATGCTTGGCCTTTCTTCATACACGATGTAGATGGCTCTATTAGGTCCTCAAACTGGGGAGTTGTTTTCCCTTCTGGAACATAGGAGATTGTGAATGTGACAATCTTACTTCACGGCCGAAAGTTGCTGCCAGAGCGATTCTGCAACACCCCAGCTTTCCTTCGAACGAGACGGGCAACGACTTGTCGCCAATCTTAAATATGCCGTTAGCAACATCTATCAACGCACTATTGTACTTCATTAAGTTCAAATTTATGATCCCGGCGACATCAATTGTTTTTGCCACCGCCTAAAACAAAAGTGAGACTTGTTTGTCATGAAAACGTCAGTATGGTACCTCCTGCAGAGATAATATTCTGCTAAGCTTTGCTAAGTTGAGGCCGGTTTTAGATAGGAATTTGCCAATATAATTTCTCAGATACCAGTGTGACGGTCGCTCCATGATGAATCAAAAGCTTGTTATCGAGACCTTGGATGATGGCAATTGCATACATTCCTGTCTCGGTAGCTATAGATTGGACTCCAACCGCTTTCCGCAGGTTATGGTCTTTCTTCTAGTGTCGGTTTCGATTAATGTCACACGACTTTATCGGGTTCAGGCAGCTTTTCAAGATACTTACTTTGTCACGGAGCTCTCCGATCAGTTCTTGCAGTGGAACCAGCATATTCTCCATCGCCACTGTTTCTGATATTTCTTATATTTCCATCCATTCTTTTTCATCAGCTCCGAAACTGCGATAGTAACTAAGATTATTATTGCGCTGTTTTTCAGCGCGATCAAAGGATTCCACGTCTTGATGTATGGAATCATTTAACATTTTTGTCCGCGCCTGTTGAATGGGAAGTCGCACATCCGAATCTGCCAGCACGTCAATCAAATTTTATTTGGCCAGAACTTCAGTTAAATCACCCGTTGATATTAGATAGGCTACGTGAACAAGTCTCCTTATACTTTGTCCAAGCTAGGGAAGTGTTCTGCAGCTCTATTGTCTTCTTTCTTTTAACGGCGCGCTGTACAATTCCATTTGATTGGGCCGTGAAAATCGTCCCTCAAGTACCCTAGTAAGACACTCATAATTCTCACGTGCACTATCTTTCAGGTTTCCAAGGACATCTTACGCTTGTCCGCGAAGGGAAACGGAGAGATACATACCATTTGCTCGCTACTCTGACCATCTTATATGTGTTTGATGGCCTCAAAGGTTGTGCTTGTACAAATTGTTGGGGTTGATAACATGGGAAAGGTGGTACAATCTGGTTTTCTCACAGCAGAATATGTCTTCCATTTTACTATCTTGCACAATCTTAACATGTTGCGTACTACTTTTGCGTTGCGCTAAGATAATACGGGACGTAGCATGCGCCCCAGACCCCTGCGACCCCTGTGGCTGTGCATCAGCGTACTGCGCTTCACCTGAAGCATGCGACTCTTGCGTATGTGCCACGGCGCACGGCTCCTCATTTTGTACCTGCACGCAACATTTCTAGTACTATTTGATAATTCGGCAATACTGGCATGAACAGCACACAGTACTGTCACTAATTTGTCATCAATGTGCTTACTCGGATTATCTTTGGAGCTTCGCTGCTAGCCCACTCACAATTTGAATTATATCTTCATTGGCGCTTGGCTTTGAATGTCGTGCGCTCCTCTTCGCCGAACCACTACCAACTATCCTCACAGTTGCGTTCAAAGATTCGTCAATCAGCGCAAACTCTGAAGCCACTTATCTATCCTCAGCAGTTTGTCTTTGACTTGAATCAGGCGGGGTTACAAACCATTCGTCAGTATTCTATACACCATGCTCAGAAACTTTTCATAGATACACCTTCTTCCAATCCGACTGCTGCCACCAATTAAGAGGTGACGTGGAAATGAGTGTGCGTAACCGAATATTTACAACTTTGTTAGCTAACTTGTTGTTCGTGTCCTGTTTTACTCAGAGATTAGTATTGATGCCTGATAAATCTTCTCGAGTCTATTCACAACTGGACCATCCCAATCTCATTACGGGGATACTTATAAAAACGGCCGACTTAAGATGCAGGGGAAAATCGCTATAACATATAACCGCGTTCAAAATCATTGAACTTGTAGTCAGCAATGGCTCCATCACACGGTTGTTTTGTCGAATTCATCATTCTCAATGAAAGATTTTCTACAGCGATCTTTATGTCTTGGAACTCTTTCTGTTTTATACTGGATCTCGGTACCGGTAAGGTATTGTGTTGTGATCAGTTACTCGTACTCGGTTCTGGCAGACAACGTGATATACAGTTTCCAAAGATCGACTAACGATTTGTTGATCGGGTAAATGTACAATATTTTGTGAGGACCCAACATGGTGGCTCGAAAGATTTGATCTGAACCTGTCTATAAGGTTCCTTTGACGACGTCAAAGTTTATCATTTGTCTGAAACGATAGTTTAATGTCATTCCTTTGATTTCTCGTTTGGGATGAAGTTCTTCTATTTTGTCTACTATTAGTGGCCATAATTTTAAGTTCACTATTGGCAAACATCGAAACAGTGATCTGAGGTTGTCAATCAGTCCAAACTGCTAAACGTTCATCTTTGATGTGTGGGTGAAGGTCTCCAGGAAGATCTATGTAGATGCAACTATTGAAGTCAAAGTAAAAGACTCGATCTCCTAAATGTTCCAAGAGAAACCAATTTAAAATGGGTATTGGCTATCACGTCAGCAGCAATGATGACACTGCCAAACTCGTTTTCGTAATTTGGACGATACTTTTACTATGAAACTGATCCGTTGATAAAATGTTTCGTTTTTGCTGCCTTTTGGCAGCGAAAGTTGTATCATTTGAAGAGCAGCTTTTCCATCCGTCCTGAGAAACCCATTTATGGATTGTTGGACGTCTTGAATTTTGTCCAAGATTTGGAACAAGTTAACTCTGAAGATATACTAAACTCAATCCACACAGAAGAGTTCAAACTGTCGTGAGTGATGGATATTCAAAAACAATCGCGATCTTTAATTTCGCATTGTCTTTTCAATTTCTCTAACTTTTTGTTTCCAGCTAGTCCGTAATAAAGATAGCTGCTGTGGATACTTGAACCTGAGTCATGAACTCTTTAAAGGTAAATGCGTAAGTGTTAGCCGTAGTTCTAAATTTTCTGGAAGTCACTTTCTGGGTAAGTAGAATGTAAAAATAATCATATAGGGCTACCGAAAGACTTTGTTTCTTGGATGATTTGACTCTCTTGGTTTTGTAGTGAAGGCAGGGTACAGGTAGATGGTATTGTCTCAGAATCACTCATGTCTTCTGCAAATCGCTAGCTAGAGTTAACTTCTGCCAAGATTTCTTTTAGAGTGTGCCGTGATACAGAACGTCATCGTTGTTTGGTTTCTGGTTTCGCGTTGGAAGTGTGTGATCGTTTCATGACAAATTTGGTTTCACAAGGATGCACACTCCCTCCCTATGCTTAAAGATACGTCCTACCCTATGAGAAAACACGTATTCAGTTTTCAGTCTGTGAAGAAGGAACACGTTGCACTTCTCATCAGAGATTTACAGATAGTCATTTGAAAGTATACTTTAACAAGACTTCTGACCACTCCATTCAAGATAAAAATCAAGATGCCTGTGAAGAGAAAGGACATTTGGCTCCAGAATATCGACAAAGCAAAGAAAAGCAATATCTAAGAAAGGAGAAAAGAGAAACAAAATTAATTATACCTATTATAAATTTCAAGAGAAAGGGCATTGGTCTTCAGAGTGTTCCAAGGAAAGAAAACAAGGAGAAGAAGCGTTCAGAAGCAGAAACTGTAAAAAGAACCCATTCCAGTAAAGAAATTAAAAAAGTGGAGACATCCAAAAGAAACAGCGGAAGAACTCATACCAGTAAAGAAATACAAAATAGAATTCAGTGAAAAAGAATAAGGAGAATATGGACCTGAGTGATATTTCGAAATTTCATTGCGATTTTCATTTGTTAAAATATACCAAAACAAGTAAGCGTATCTCTGTCCTGATTTGTTCGATTAATATTGATAAGGCAATCAGACAGTATTATGGACACAAGAATGGCGTGGTGAAAGGTAAATGTAGGGTGCTGGATAGTTGATGACTAGATGTCAGTCACTCTACCCTTTTACTGCTAGTAAGTGTGGAAAGTTGGTCACTAAAAACGACGTTAAATGTTTAATTTTGTATACCTATCTTTCACAGTTTGCCTAATATTATATTCAAATTTTAAATTTTATTTCTGCAGCTTGTCCCCTTTTAAGTAGCACATTCTTTTATTTTTTTAATGTCTACTTTTAAAAATATGAATCAGCATTTGGCGTCTTATGAAAAATATTATACAAACCCTGAAAAATCCCCAGTGTGACGTACATAACCGGAGCTAAGCCTAGATATATACTGTGCAAATTGTGTAATCAATTTGTCAGCATTGCTGAGATGGTGATTTAGTTTTTAACTTTGAATTTTTCAAAAATGTTGTATGAGATAAATGCATTAATTTAAACTGCAGTCATAGACAAGTGGAATTTTCCTTACTTCTCTTATGGAACAAAGGCTTTGACCATTGAGTTACCCTTTCTCCGTACACCATACTTACTGGATACACGCACTCTACTTCCAAATAAACATCATGGCAAATTGCACAGAATAACAGTACTTAAATACGTTTAAGTTTTATTCTGAAAGCTCATTAATTTACAGTACTTTCAAACTGATGATTGTGATATTTCAATAACAATAGATTATTGATGCATTGAACTAAAAGGTGATAATTTAAGCATAATTTAAGCACAAAACGAAGATTCAATCTTTCTAACAAATGCGGACTAGATTTTAAGAATCATTTTGATATTTTTAAATAAGAAAATTCTAGACAATATTGTTATTTTTTCTTCTCTTTATTTTCAACTTGAACAGTAGCAAGAATATAAAATATAAACATACATACAAATTTAAGCACATGCCCCAGTAATGAATACGTCTCAAAAACAGCATTGTAACAAGATGTAATTCTGCTAACTTTGTGTCATATTCAAAACAGCTGCTGCTCTGTGTGATACATGTACATTCATGTAGCAAATGTTTGTCAGTTTTATCTTATGACTTACTAAACAAATTCGATTCTACAGTAGTATCAATAGACAAACTGAAAGTTCCTAAACTTAAACTTGCTGCATAAAAATATATGAAATATATAAAACAACAAATCCGTAGGCCAAAGTTTTGAAACTGAAGCTGAAATGATTTTTGGGTGGTTTGGGATTTTCGATGATTAACATTGTGGAATGTCTCTTCTCTGTGTCATCAGTACGGCAGCTGGGAACGGCCTACATGGTTCAAATTTTTTTTTTTTTTTCTTCTTCGATTTCATAAACCATTGTGTTTAAGGTCGTTCCGCCCAGAATTCAGGACTTTGTGGCAATTAGCAAACTCGTCTGAATATCAAATGCTGTAGCCATAGTTACTGTCCCTTTAATTGTCTGTCTATAGCTGTATTTTGACTATCAAGACTGGTTCAAGGTACAAACCACCCGGTTTAATTAAAGTAATCAGTTAAGCACTAATTTAAGTGTTTAATTAAAAAGGGGTAAAGTTTTCTCTGAACGTGGAGGCATTTCTAACCACGTCTATAATCTTGACATGACTCCCTAAGTCTTTTTTTACTTTATCTGGATTTTTAAACTTTCAATTCAAGATTTCAGCTGCAAAGTACTTGGTCTCTCCTTCTCTATTATGTTTGGTGCCAATTGGAAATACCAGCGATACTGAATCACAGACTGAATATCTCTATCGCACGCTAGATGAGTCATGTAATGTTAAATCGGTATGTAATAAAATTATATTTGTAATATTCACCATTAATATGTCATAGATAAAACTTTTCTGTTAAAGACAAGTTAATTAGTTGAGCTATTTTGTCATGAACAATGAAAACACTATGTTGTATTATTAAGATTGCTATGGATTTTCAGTACATTACCTACTGACGGAAATTACCGACGTACCGGTACAGTGAAAAAGTACAGTGGCACGTACCACAGCGAAAAATTACCGCGGTACACCGGTATAACGGTAATACCGCGCACCTCTACTACCTAACATACCTTTTGGAATGACCAACATTCACTCACTGATCACACAGGGTAGGATGTAAAAGGAGGGGTACAAAAAATTTAAGTCCCAGATATATATCCCTACCCTACCCTAGGATCCCCATTAGAAATAAAGTTGATGTTGCAACATTGTCGAATGAACGTATTACGACGATTTGGAGTGTGTCAACATTTTGGGGTCATATATGTACAGTATTAAGATTCTGTCAGCTTGCAATGACCTGACCTTGGCGTACGATTTGGCGTGTGCTAAAATTAAATCGTATCTATTCTGTCATCGTTACCATTGACTGTGACTTCGGCTTAAGTAAGGAGTGGAGTGAGCGTGTTTTCGTAACTATTTGACGAAGGCTGAAAATCGGCAGATTCAGTTGGGTTGTAAAGTTGTTAAAAATGTACTTTAACCAATCGACGCAAACGTAAAGACCAATATTTTTTTCAAACATTGTGTTTTGCTCTAGATTGAAGATAGGCAGTGCAGAATATTTTGTTTTAGGCCAGCTTTATTTTCTGTTACATTGTTATACAGAATTAGGAATAAAGAACTATTCATTGTACTGTAAAGTCGTAATAATTTGTGCTAGTTTTTGAAAACGGTAGAACTAATGTCAGTTGGTATATTCGTGACACATTGTACAGTATTCGCTTTCTATATCTTATCCATGCCTAAAAAATAAACATAAAAATGATATGCAGACACTTATTCTGTGAAGAATGGTGAAAATTCAAAACACATCACAAAAGTCCATTTTTCCGTTCATAACTATGTCTGATAGTAAATAATAATAATAATAATAATAATAATAATAATAATAATAATGAGGACTTTGTATAGCGCCTAATCTTTAGAAGCTCTAAGCGCTTTGCAACATTTGACAACACTTAAAAAACATATATAATGATATGATTACAAAATTAAAAACAAACACCACGAAAGTAGAAACAGAAAATATGCTGTAAATATTTAAGGCAAGGATACATTATAAGGATACATTATTAGATCTTTAAGTCTGTTCTGCCATTGTAAAAGATACAATAACTCTTAACGTTTCATTTGAATTTCTAACAAGTATCTGTAAATGCATTCGCACAGCTAAGGAGGTCAGCTCTCATCTTTTAAATATCCACAAGAATAATAATTATGACCCAGTAATGGAAAGTAGCGACAGCACCAAGACCGTCTGGAATAATCAAGGATAGCTGTATCTTCGTACTTCCATTTGTGAGGTTTCACACAACTGAAGTACTTTGCCTCCTTCTCTCAAGAAAAAAAATCCTGCTCTGGCTAGAGATTTAGGAGTATGTCCTTCCAGAGATTTGAGTACTTTTGCTTTGAAAGGATGGAAACGACTTTCAAAACTACAATATTCCGACAAAGTCACAGAAAACGTGAAATCGATAGAGAGGCAAACAAATGGCATCCCTTTTGATAGTTGCGTGTCAAGGGAGTGCTGCATTGTTCTTGTCACAAGAAACAACATTACTCTGCTCACAGGGTACTGCATCGCATTCGACTTTGTTGAACTCGGTAGAGTCCAAAAAATTCACCATTCGCGGCCTTGCTATGGAAAGAAAGAATGAAGTATAAACTAATGCTTACACAAAACTACATGGTGGAACTGCATGTAAATAGTATGCCAGCTATTGAAAAAATGTAAATTAACTGATTATCTTTTATTTTTTAATTTTTATTGTTTTGTTTTTGGCTTGAATTAGAATAGTTTTGTGTGTCTATAAGTTTTGTACCCAGCGACCACCTATTCTAAATTTATTTCAGAACTGGAAAGTTCTATATAACGCATATCTAAAGACTAATAAGATACCACGATCTCACTGTCTAAATAACTAAATAAATAACATCAAAGAAATGTTTTTACGTAAATGGTGGAACGGTGTAACTGAATAACTTGCCATATAGCTAGACCAGCATAAGGATGTAATTGGGCATATTATATGAGTACCTTATAACTACCCAATATTGTTTTGCCGTTTGGAAAAAGAAAACAACTAAATCATTCTGATACATCTCTGAATTTCATACAGGTTTTCTAAATTCTAACATTCTATGGAGAAAGAGTGAATCTTCTTTTATCCACTGTAGTTTCTAATATGCTGTATCCATGACCTGACTTTATGTATACAGTTCGTATTTGCTAACAGGTGAACTTTTGCAGCACGCAGTTGATAGAACAAGAAGATTACACTGAATCAAAAGCAAACAAAATTGGCGTAAGATATATATCAATGTGGAGAGTTCTTAGGTTGGGTAGTAGTGTTAACACACACTGAGCTCACAAACATACTTATATATTATCACAGAAGAGGATTATGAAATTTAAGTTTCTTCACTAAATTGAATGCAATTAAAACAGTAAAAGTCAGATTTTTCACTAAAGTGGGTGCTATTGTAACAGGAAAATTAAACTTTTTCTCACTAAAATGTGTGCTAAAAGAATATGAATTAGAGTTTTTCTTAGAACGAGCAACGTTTACAAAAAATGAAACACACACGACGGTCATGTTATTTTGCTTGCTCTTGTCGCCACTCAGTACTTTGAGTTCGTTGTCGTATTTTGGTATATGACATTTAGAGCCAGCTCAAGAACAAAAATCTTTGTTGCATAAATCTTACTATCATGCTACATTAATTTTTTCTTAAATAAATGGAGATGATAAAGTTGCTTAACCTTATTAAATCGAATGTTGTGCAAAGAATGTGTACCAAAGGTTCAATTACTTTCGCAGCACACACACTTTTGTTCATTCAAATTTAACTTTACGTCTTTAGTCCATAGGTTTAAAATGTGGATCCTGTGTGTAATTTTAAACTTACGCCTTTAATGTCTAGATTTAATTTGTGTGGGTCTGTGTGGGTTCTTGCAGAAATTTGACATTACTCTGTTAGTCCATGTGTTTAACATGTGTGGGCCTGTATGGGGTCTAACGGGTACTTTTTACATTATTCAGTTAGTTCATATGTGCAGGACCCTACAGGGTCAAACGAGAATTTAACATTACGCTTCCGTGTTGAAAAATACATAGGGTCAAATGGAAGATGTAGTGTTAAAACTGTCAACAGGCTTAAAACGCATGGGTCGAAGGGACTTCTAACAGGAATTTGAAATTACGCTTTGAGTACATTGTTTTAACAATATTGTTCTATCCAGTAACAAGGGAACATGTAATGTTAAAAATGTCCAAAGGTTTAACATACACTTTGACTGGACATTACCGGGTAATTAGCTATCCAGCACCTAGTTATCTACTATCCAAAACCCAGACTATACCATTAAGACGCCGTTTGAAGTAACCAACACCCAGCGATCTATTATTCAACACCCAGTTTTCTATTATTCAGCAAGTTGTTTAGAGTGACTCTTACCGAACTGTGTACTATCAAACACCCGCACTACACCATCAACATTCCATTCGAGACTGTTTGCTACTGCCTCAGTTATTTTCTTGTTCTTTTCTTGGACTTTTTTTCTCACTACAGTGCGTGTTACTGCAACAGTAAAAGTTAGTCTCTTCACTAAATTGTATGATACTGGAACAGTAGGAATTGTCCCCCCCCCCCCCAGCAAATTGTGTGCTACTGGAACTATAAAATCAGGTGGTTTTTTTTCTTTCACTAAAATGTATGCTACTGGAACAGTAACAGGTAGTTTTCTTTCATTATGTTGTATTCTACTACGAAAGTTTAAGTCGCTTTCTTCACTACAAATGTAACAGTAAAAGCCAGTTTTTTTCTACTCTAAAATGGAAGCAACTGGAAGTCCGAAAGACAGTTTCTTCACTCGAAACCAATTTAATTTGCTTTACTCCATTATGGATCTAACAAATGTTATTCGTGTTCGATCATACATTTGCTAAATTTGGTTTTCTTTGTACCAGTGGGTCAGCAATGAGCATGTTAAATGGATGGCGATGATACACAGCCTCCCAACTTTGACGATCTGACCTTTTGTTAATCACTTCGAGAACAGATGATGTAGCCATAACACTCGAATTGTCTTTGGAATTTTGAGATCATACAAACGACAGAAGACATTTTATACATGTTACAAAAATATTTATTAAAACCAGTTCGTTTTTTCTGTTACTGTTCAACACAACTTCACTCAAAATTCATATTTTTTCTTTCATCAGTCACACACACACACACACACACACACACACACACACACACACACACACACACACACACACACACACACACACATTGGTATAATCAATGATCTTTTCTTTCGAAGTGTTGAATCATAGACTATTCCAGTCAGATACATCTTTACAGTCGAACATCTGTTGGTGTATCCAACGTGCTATACAAACTTTTTGGTAACCATGAAGAGTACATAAAGTGTGATGAATGTTGAAAGTCTTGAATTTGTCTAAGTTAAAAAAAAAAAACAAAAACAAAAACAAAAAAAAAAAAAAATTCTGCAGGTGTACTAAACTCTATCCACACTCGAGATGTCGTGCGAAATCGATAGGCTCAAACAATCTTGATCTCCAGCCGACTCAGACGTTTAAATTCTTCTAACACTGAGTCAGATTGCGCCGTGATGACAGCTGCTTTCTGTGCTCGAACTTGAGATGTCAAGTTTCACTGTATATGTGTCATATAGACAATGAGTGTGATGGCATAAAACATCCTATTCTTGTCAAAATTCTAATAATGGGTGGCTGGCTCATGGGAGCTAGGTGCCTATCCCATCGACACACAAAGCCAGCTGACCCAGGCAAACCACAGTAAATGAAAAGCATGAAATTTTTATCAATGAAAGCAAATTAGAAACAAAGAATAAATAAGTATGAAGAATGTTCTAAATTTTATAGAAGTCACTTTATATAGTATTTAAATGTGAAAATTATATTTAGGCACTACTATACGATCTTCTTGGACGAACTTTGTTTTGAGAAAGAGGCAGATGGTGCTGGATATAGGTGGAGCATGTCCTCTTCAGAATTGCTCAAGTGGATAACACTTCTCTTAGCATTAGACGACACAAAACATTGTCGTCAACTGGCTTCTGTTTTTTCCAAGGGAAACGTGTAATCTTTTCAGGATGATTATTGATTTAGGTACGATTTGACTATGTCTTTGGCTCATAGATCAGAAGATCTACAAAAATTTTTAACATCCCAAGGGAATCATCATTTTCATTTTTAGAAAAATCATTGTTGAAGGCACGCTTTCATATATTTTGAGATAAAGAACTTCACACGCCTGATTATTTTATAAGTTGATAACATGCACCTATTAATTATGTTTTGGTTTAGGAAGTAAACGTTCAGCACGGACAATTTCTAAATTCTCATTTATTCATAATTTATTCATAATTTATTACTGACTTCTTCACCAGATACTGTTTAATTTAACCAAGTCTCATTAATTCGTATAATATCAGCGTTTGTTTTCTGAACACTAATGCAGTTTTAATCAATTTTTTGTCAGTAACCTTGTGACATTGCGAGGACTTTTGACACAAAATCCTTAACCTTAAAAAATTCTCTATCTGTGTTCCATTCGGCGCTTAACTGTTTTGGATTAATATACAAGAAGAACGATCTACTTTTTTTTCTTTTTAATTTATTTGGTAAGTCTTTCATTGTATCTGCACACACTTTCTTAGTCGAGTTTTAATCTGAAAAATATTTAAAGAAGTTGAAATTACTTACATTCAATCTGTCGCTGTTGAAATTCTTTCCTGAAGAGCACTTATTTTCGCTCTTTTCGGCGAGCTCAGAGCTTTCGTTTAAATTAGGATGTCTTCAAAACGGACCATATAAACTGAAGTAAACTGAGATTCCCGGATGAGCGCATGGTCCACACTTCCGGTAAAAACAAACACCATGGAAGAAGACAGTGCAGAAGTAGAATTTTTACAATTTCATGAAATGGGGTTGGATGATAGAATACTAAAGGTTACCTATCACTCATTTTTATTGGTTTTGGTAAAATGAAATAAAATGGTTGCATAATCAGCTACTTTGCTATGATTTGGACCAGTCATTATTCAGTATCTGTCTCGATTTGTATTCAGAATTTTTCCATTGTTTTTTTTTACCAAATATTTACCAGAGGGGCTCGTTACAAAGAAAATTAGGAATATCCGTCAATGAATCGAGGGGTGAGGGGTCTAACCTGTAACAATATATATTGTTACAGATTAGATCCCTCAGACCTCGATTCATTGACGGATGGGCCTACTCCTAATTTTCTTTGTAACGAGCCGCTGTGATATTTACAACTATCCAACGTACTTGGACAATAATGATGAATTATTATTATCGTGTATTAAAGATGCAAAACGTTTATATAATTACGGAGCATTCAAAATTTGATTTCTCAGCTGGTTATTTACTGTCATAATGATTAAGCCCTACCATACAAGACGTCTCCCCTAATATTTGTTTTTGGATACCACGTCTTACTGACTAAATAACGCCGTTGTGTAACTTGTTCTTCGGTCATCTGACAGAGGATGAGTGGCCATATGTTCAGGAATATTTCACACACTTGGCAGCACATCTCACGCTTTTCACAAATTAATTTTGCTTTAGTCGGACTTATTTGATGCCCTTTTTTCTAATAAATTCAAATTCTCAAACAAGCAAATGGATGTGTATTCAGGTTCATTTGACCAACATTTCAGTGGCGAATGTCACAGTCAGATTAAGTTGAAGTTTGTTTCCTTAACAAAACAAATAAAAATATATTGAAGAAAGTGTTTATATAGGTTCATTTCAGTCAAGATACTTATCATCCTTTTAACTGATTTTGGTATTCCCGACTTTCACGCATTCTAGCCAACTGAAATGTAGGTCAATGGAACTTGAAAACTATATGTATCAATGGAGCAGCTGGATTTGATTCACTCCCATTGCTTTTGAAGTGAATTGTCAAAAAATTTGTAGATGTTTTATACATATACTGAAAGAAATTAAATAGTCCTTTTATTTAATACCGGACTTGCTGAATTGCTTTGTAGAAATACGTGTATAATAGTGTTTGCCTTCTTCCTACAGTATTTCTTCCTACAATATTTCTTTTTGATTGTACACCATATTAGTTCATCTAATAACTATTTCCGTTTTCAGCCTCATTTTATTGACTGCCATATAAGGATATATTTGTCCTTCATAGTAACTGGCATTTATTCAATATGTTACAGAAAGCCTTTTTTGGAAAATGTGATATTGTGAGAATTTCATGTTATCTGTCATGGCTGACAATGTACAGTTAGTGTAACCATTCAAATATATTTTATCTTATATTGGCTTGATAACTTCATCATAAGCCGAACTTCCTTCAAAATACGACTCTACTTGGGAAGTATGTTTTTACCCAGTTATTCTTTTTGACTTTAATGATACTTTCATTTGCATGATATGGGATCAGTTTATAACGTCACCCACTATTCCATTTCGCTCCATTTCATAACTCCATTGCACATTTATATTACCAAATATTTTCCATGTATGCTTACAAATAATTGAATAAAAATATAATAATTTTGTGCCACTATCAGTGTCAGCTTCAAATGTTAAGGGCTTATTCTAAGTTGTGAAATCTTGTATCATTTTCCAGTTTGTCAGCATTTATGACAGTAAAATCTTAAAAAAATAATCAGAAATATCATATTTTATACAGTTCTAATTGTCACATTTAAAATGAAATTAAATAATATTTTACATAGTCCAATACAGCTCATAATGGTCTGAATCAAGCCTGCACCCATTTGCACAAATCCCTGGTTTTGTACACCAAACTGAACAGGGACCCTTGGAGAATTACATCCTCTTTTAAATGTCACAGATATTTGCAATTGGTAGAAAGCTAATGGTAGGCTCTTGTACTAGCTATGTGTTGTTCTCATCCAAGTTTAGTTGATCATATAGACTAGCCAGACTAGCATCTATCAAGTTTTCTTTCAAATGAAAGAATAGGTTTAGATTCAACTACTGTTCAATGCAATCCTTTCCATGTATCAACTACACTATAGCAGAATGATTGTTTCCTGGCATGCAGTCTTGGCTTAAACTTGTAAAACTTTTAATTATGTCCTTATGTTTTAGATTGTTCTCACAGCTGAAATATATCCAAGACTTCTGCATCACTTTTCACCAAAACTCTTGTATACTTCAGTCATGTCACCTTTAATTCTGCTGTATGCAGGTGTGGGCAGGTGAAGTGCCTTAAACCTGTCTTCATAAGACTAATCGGAGACTTGCGATAAGCTTAGTAGCTTGCATTGTAACATTTTCAGTTATGTCAGTGCCTCTCTAAGCCGTTAAAACATGCTTCATTATAACGCGATTCTGGATATAATGTGATAGCACTATGGACTCCAAAATCAAAATTATAAAAGTTATAATTTTAAAAAAAAAATTTTGACATGTACAGTAGAACCTGTTATGAGCGACCACTTGTCATGTACGACCACAATCGTAATGCACGGATCGATTTTATTATATAAATGCTCTGTTATGAGCGACCACCTGCTGAATGCGACCAGCGACCGCAATTTCGTGGCAAAATATGCATTTCGACACTGCTATGAACGACCGCATCACAAAAAACAGAGATCAACACTATTGATCTTGACTTAATCCTTTGTAAACACGAGAGCTCGGGATACATGTAGTATGCAAACAAAGTGCACATTAAATAACACTAAACAACCATAAGGCAAGATAAACACCACTAACCATCATTTAATCCTTTGTATCAACGACCGCATAAATAGTAAAGATTGTTCCAATACAGTATTTAAAAAAAAAAATTGGCTAGCTACCAGTTTTGTAAAATTTACAAGTCTGGCGCATGGTGTCATTTGTAAATTGCAGTAAACCAGACTAAAGTACATGTCACTAACCGCAATTATAGTGATGAAGTCATGTGAATTGCTAGTAAGATTAACCATTTTTCATCAAAGGAAGTAATGATGGACATACGCGGTCAATTTAGAGGTTTGTATTTTTCTCTATCTTTGTGAAAGCCCACACATTGCCGGTAGTCCTAATGTCCCAGTGATAAATTTTTTGAAAGGGCTTCAGTGTAGGGTTAAGTGCCTTTCCAGTTAATCTGTAATGCCTGCGGGTGAATGAGGTCTTTGTCTTTAACACTAGTAAGTGAGAATCATTTCTGGATTGGTTCTTTTTTTTTATTATTTCTTTTGTTACAGTGTTTCACCAAGCCACCATTTGTTTACCCGGGTGCAGATGGTCGCAACCTTTGTTTATCAAGCTATAACGCTGGTCATTTAAACCTCGTCTCAAAAAAATGTATTGTTTCTTGATGAGTTAATTATTTCTTGGGGTTTCATTCATTGGTAAATAATATATATTTATTCCACATTTCCCCAAATCCTGATCAAAATCGAAATACATCTAGTTGTTATTACATCAACACTAATAATAATGGCAGAACCTCCGATGAAAAAAAGAAAAATTCTAACACTGGAAGAAAGATTTAATGTAATTGAAAGAAGTGAAAAAGGGGAGACAGCTCGCAAAAAGCAGAGAGGAAAATTGGGTACTTCTCCAACTGCTGATAGTGACAATGAGTCATCTATTGGTGAAATTCTGCCTCTGGTTATTTCACATTCTACAGTCACAGAACATTTAAAGGAGATTAAAGAATATGTTTTACAGCATTGCAATCCCAAACTTTTGCATCTTTGCTCAGAAATGGAGATATATGTTCAGACCAATCAGCTGAGTAAAAAATGGGAACAAAGAAGTATAATGAATTTCTTAAAGAAAAGTGATTAAGTGCATAGAATAAGATATATAGATCATAGCTAACATTGCAGTTTTTGTTGCATGTGAAACAACTCTAAAATTTATGGTCATGTGAAGTTACCTAATGGTTAGGATAAATATTACCTTTGTTTATTTCGCAAATCATATACATGTGCTAATACATGTACATATTCATGTGATGCTCAAATATAAATTTGATTCACATTGTTTGATAGATGTACACTGTATATCTTTATTATATAAAGTTATTTTGAGAGGAATGCATGCAATATTTAGCAAGATTTATGAATAAAGGATATGATAAATGTACAGTGAGTATGGGTATTTTTTTCTTCTTCAACAGTGCTAACTACTGACCCTGGAAACCAGACCATTTTCACACACAATTATGAGAGACCACTTGTCTTGAGAGATCACTTTTGGTTGGCAGAAGGGGCGGTCTCTCATAACAGGTTTTACTGTATCAGTTAAAACCTTGACATCAAAAATAGACTGATAAATCAGCCCTTCACCTGTGACGATATTGATTTTCAGGAGAGGGGCTGATATCACCTATTCAATAAAAGCTGCAATTATCTGCATCCAAATTTGGCTGCACACATCGGTGTACATTTTATACACTTACCGGTATTTCTCGTGGCTGTGCAGCTACCGTTTGCTAGAGGGTTCTTTTGGTAACATGTACATTATATTGCGGAGCAAATCATGTTTGGTGACTTGTAAATAAACCTGGAATAGCACAACCATCTGTCCTGTGACTGTTTTGAATTTTACGATTGATATGGCTGTTACCAATTACTGGTATGTGTCTAAATTGTACGCAGGCTTGTTCCAGAAAGATATGCATGCAGCAAAATTGCACATTTTATTGAATAGGTCACATCAGACACATACGTCGTCCATCAGTATCAACACAGATTTGGGTGTTGATTTATCAAATTACATCAAAAACTACTGTACTTGATTTGGAAATTACCTGATCATGTTTTAGCCAATGTTTGTATTCAGGCAAGGTAACATATTGTATTCCTAACAGGTTGTTGAACACCTGAAATTACCCATGTCTCTGATAAGCCATAATTGTCATTGGTCCATATAAGTTATTGTATTTGGCTAAAGTACACATGACTGTCTAATTTTCCTTTAAAGCCACTGCAGCAGATCAGTGACTTTACCCCTTTAAACACAGCTTACTGATTATAATGTAGACCATTGTTTATTGGCACATGGAAACAGATCACAGAAAGGTTTAGTGGCGGCATGTCTTTGGAACTTGCTGCCGGTTTCTGTATTCTGTTGCAGTGCATCCCAGAATAGAGAGATGTGAAAAGAGAAACTTTAGATCCTGATAAACAAGAAGCAGGATCTGCTATTGAAGTGACCAGGAGGACCCACTGGAAACACCAGATGCTGCTTCCAAAGCTATACCTGCATTAGAAAAAGGACAGATGTGGACATTGAGTCCTTGAACATTATGCAGCAGAGAAATATCATAGACTTTGCTATAAAGAAAACAAAAAAAACAACCTTACAACCAAAACAAAACAAGAGGAACAGTCAGGTCTAAAAGAACCCAAACTAAAATCACAACATTCTTCCAGTAGGAAATGTACATCACGTGAGTGAATAGTGTTTATTCTTTTTTGATTAGTACTTTTTGTGAACAAACATGTTTGTTTGGGACAGAAGTGGATTATAAATGGATTACATACAAGTATGTAAGTTTGTAATTTTGTTTGTTATTCCATGTTCTAGAATTACTAAAAGCGTGCTGCGTGTAATATGTTGTCAGTCAGTTGCTAATCATCACATGTAACTGATGCTTTAAACTGAAAACTCTATATATTATTGATTAAAAATATGACTTGATATTACTCAGTGCACTTATTACAGATAGATTTCATTTGTTGAATTGGAAATGGGTGTAGAAGTTGTAAATATGTGATTTTGGTCTCCCAATTAAAAAGGAATTAAGCTTTTAACATTAGGCTGTATTGGTCTGAAGAGCCACTTAAATTTAATAATTTTTTTGCAAGAGATTACAATATTTTTAATCACTTTTAATTTGATGCAGCTGTAGATAGAATTTATAGCTGGCAAGTTTATTTATTAAAATGAGTTTATATCGTTGTTTTTAATCATGTATGACAAGATCGGTTGAAAGAAAGCAGTTGAAAGCTTGGTATATTTTTATTTACTTTTTAAAATAATATTATTGACATAATTAAATGTATAAATACCATGCAGTGTAAAAAAAACCATAATTTACATAAACTAACTATTACTATGCTTGTGACGCATTTTGGTTATCCTATTCCCCCAATACACAAGTACACTCAACATTTTTGTTCTTTTTCACTGTACTGCTGTTCGGTACATAATGCAGTCAGCAGTTATATACCCCGACTACTGCATTATAATGAGGGATAGCTTTATGTTCAGGTTTTAAACACAGGGTTCTCAATAGATGTCAAAATTGATGAGTCATTTGGCCCATGACCCCATAATCTCAAAAATCAAAATGAAAATCTCAGGCAAAACTATATTCTCAGTAGTCATTCATTTTTGACAGACATGAGCTTGTAGCTGAGATTGCTCATTATTCACGGAACAAACATATTTAAGATTTCTTGTCTCATGTTGAATGAAGAGAAATGCTAGTACAGTATTTTGTAAGAAACCAACAGTGAGACAGACATGGTCATTACTGATTTTTGTATCAGCATTTCTCTTTCTAATTTTGTAGAACTGTGTGTGCATTTGGTATAGTATACAGACAAGGATTATTTAACTTGAACATATTCTATTTGTATGTTTTTAAAACTCTTCACCTTCTGTAATGGATTTTTATCATGAATGAATATTGATTTTGGGCCAGAGCATGTATCTTAATTCTCCTTGAATTGCCGATGGCATAATTCCCTATTGAGTATGCATTGTTTATACTGCATGCGCCATTGAGCGACATTTGCTAGATTACTGTTTACATCATATTAGCCAATAATAGTGCACCCAAGTAAACTCAGTATGAACTGGGTGGTGCTATCAGGTCACTGATGTCATGCTTAGGTACCAGTATGCACAAATGAATAAGGTTAGGTTGTTTTTAGACTAACTTTGATGTTTATCACAGTTAGAGGAGGAAGGAATCAATTTTGACTTGATGTCAATATCTGTTATATTCCATGAGCTACAGTCTGGTGTTTTGTCCTTGCCCTATTAGCTTCAACAACAGTCAAATTATCAGGGATTTTTCATGATGGCTTAAGGTACTATTTTGAAGATTTTGTGTTTGATTTTCCAATGTGCTTACACCAGTCACATATCATCACTATTTCCATCTTTCACACATTTTTAACCCACATAAATTCACTTTTCCAGTTTTGTCTAATTGATTACGGTCCTACCCATTTATGTCGACATCCTCGGCCCGAGGAAATATTGTCGACATAGGCGGATGTCGAGATAAATGTTGGGGGGGGGTCTGAAAAAAAGATACAAGTTAAATTCGTCAGTAAGGGGTGACCTGTCGCAGTGAGTTGCATTTACACTTTGAGAAAACAAACAATGCAGATTTTGATTACATGAAGACAAAACCAGTGTGAAATACACTTGTATATTGACAAATTACATTTTGGTTACCTTTGTGTAAAAAAACCACAATAAAATATTGCATCAGTCACATCCTGATATGAAAAACATTCACTGATTGTCAATGTCAGCATAAGCACATGGTTGCATAGTTGTTATTTACACGCTTCAAGTACATGTACTTAAATTGGCCTAGATTTTGGTCAGTCTGTTCCCATCTTATTGAGGCAGCCAAGGGGATGGGGCTATTCACAGGGAAATGAAAACCTGTCGACAAGTTGGTTTAAACAGTACGTGTATTTAGTTACAGAAGTCATCGTGAAAAGTACATAAAAGCAAACAAGGGATATGTGGCTGATATGATTAATGAAGGCATAATATTGTATACATTGACACATGCTAATGAGGTATTAAAAGAAAACGATTCTTACAATATTGTAACAATGTCAGCTCAAGTGGTATACATTTAAAATTTTTCACAGACATCTTTGCGAGATGCCCCACCCTCAACTTCCTTAACAGCCAGATATTTAGTTTCCAGAGACTGTAAATTTAATCTGCATTTTACACTGCCATTGGTAGCCATCGTAAATATAAATAAAGTTAAAAAGGAAATTTCACAGCACAATAAACTTGTTTTAATCACCGATTACTTTGGAAAATGCAAGAGTCGATCAGATTTCATTGCTTTTATTTAAGTCGCTGCAAGAGGCCAACTTTATAGGACCAAAGAAAAGCCTGTTTTTTTATCCGACTGCGACATTAAAGCTTGGCGGCAAGATCAACTAATTGTTGAATAAAGTACAGGTTGGAACTGGCCGCTTGCCAACATAAATGATTAGGCGGGAAAATTAAAGTCTGGCGGCAAGATCAACTAATTGTTGAACAAAGTACAGGTCGGAACTGGCAGCTGGTCGACATAAATGATAAGGCGGGAAAATTAAAGCCTGGCGGCAAGATCAACTAATTGTTGAACAAAGACTGGGTTGGAACTGGCAGCTTGTCGACATAAATGATTAGAAAACAAAGGATTTGTTTAAGCTGGGACCAAGGGCTTCTGTCGACATGTACGTTTATTTTTTATCTCGACGTCGACATAAGCATGACAATTTTGGTAGTAATAGTAGACCAAGGGACCAGGACTTTGCTTTTTTGTCAAAATAGGCGGCTTGTCGACATAAGTGATGTTGATATAAGTGGGTAGGACTGTATAATTTGATGGGCAATCAGACAAATGCTGATATTTGATCAAAGCTAATCCAATCAAGTCATAATTGATTCCTTCCTCCTCGAACTGTCATAAACATCAAAGATTGTCTGAAAACAATCTAACTTTGATTTATTTGTGCATACTGGTACCTAAGCATGACATCAGTGACCTGATAGCACCACCCAGTTCATATTGATTTTACTTGGGTGTGCCATTATTGGCTAATATGGTGCAAACAGTAATCTAGCAAATGTCGCTCAATGGCACTTGCAGTATAGACAATGCATACTCAATAGGGAATTATGCCATTGGCGAATCAAGGAGAATTAAGATACATGCTCTGGCCCAAAATCAATATTCATGATAAAAATGCACAGGTTGTAATTTGCATGAAGCAGAATAGGGTCACATTTAAAATTCCAACTGTCTGGACCTGAGGGTATGCATATACCTATAAACAATACTGAAATTCCTGAACTTTTGATGAGTTAAACTCGTAGTTTTACCTTTCTGAATGGAAATTTTTCAACCAATTGTCAGACATCCATTTATATGTCTACTGTATCTTTTTGCCGCAGTTTGCTTTTAGAGTTGATTTCTCTGAAGACTTTGTTATTATCTGCATATAGATATGGTTCTCTGTTGAACTGTAGAGATGAGGGTATATCATTTAAAGGGACCATACTTGGGGTAGGGGGTGATTTGGGCACAATAGTCTCCCACCATTCTGTCATTTTGCCTAAACAGCTCCAGAAGCAAAGCTTAGTTCATTGTGCTGTGATTGCCCAACATTCAGCCCAACCCTCCTTGTTTAGAAGGTTAATTGTCAAAGGAAGAAAATATAGACTTTTTGATTGATTTTCATGTTTGTATTGATTTTCACTTGAGACATAAACGTGGAAAGTTAGAAAAAGAAGTTTTATGTCTTATAATAAATTTTGTTGCTAATTTCTAGGTGGCAGAATGGTCTGAGGCACTTGCCTTTACTGATCACCAGCATCTCAGCTATGTACACATTGGTTTGAATCTCAGCTTGACCATTGTGGGTATGTGAGAAAGCTTGCCAGTAGCTTCCAGTGGGTCGATAGTTATGAGGCATCCAACTTGTGACTGATTTCGACTCTGGTGATTCTCCATTTTCTATAACAGTGACTCAGTAGAAGCACCATATTACTAAAACTTGATGAAAAGTTATTTCTTTTAACTATTTTAGATTTTCACACAGACTTTTATGCATTACAATGTGAACACTGTCATAACCATTTCCATTCTAAATGATAGACTTTTCTATAATTAAGGATGCAGTAATTAAATGTGTAAATGGCTAAGTTTAGTTTACTGCCTGTAAATGTTTACAGAATCGGAAATGGATATACACATGGTTGTCAGTCATGCACTAGCTACGAGTTTGCTTAATTGAACTGTTTTGGTAAGGGCCCTGGGTGGCAGAGTGGTCTAAGGCACTCAGTTTTCCAGATGAAAGACATCTCATGCCTGTAAGCATTGGTTCAAGTCTTGGCATGGCCAATGTGGGCATGTGCGAAAGCATGCCATTAGCTTCCTGTGAGAATAGCTCCTCCTGGGGTTTTTCCCTGGTTCTTCATCCACCAGATATCCTGGCCACCATGTATAGTCTGTCATATGCTGAAAAATGATTGTAAACCTGCAAAACCAAACTGGACCTGTTTGGGGTAGATTTATTTTCTTTATTCTTTTCCTAAAGGTCATGTATATATGCAGAGATTCAGTAAGGGTTGCACAACTACCAGTAGTTCGTACCAGCAGGGATGGAAAAAGTCAGTACAGGGCCAAATTTTACTGGTACAAATGCTAATCAGTTAATCTCATCAATGCATGGTTTATCATTTGCATAAAGTAGTTAAAATTATGTTTAAAAAAATTCTTTCAGAAGCAAAATGAAATGAACGAGTTTCTGTCCTTTACAAGAGCTGCTTTGATAATGGTCATCACAAATCAATGCCACAACAGTAGTGGGATCCCATTCCACTATTAACACTGTCAGTCACCAATGTAATCCACACACTATTAATAATTGTGTCACATAATGCGCCAGCAGATCTGGGTCTGTGCATTTTGCTAGGAGTAATCAGTAGAACAAATAACATAGACCCTGATCTGCAGGTGCATTATGCTATGACAGATTGGGATATTTGTTGTTTGTAATTTGACTTAACAGTAAGTACAGATGGTATGAAATATCGTGCTTCTTTTATGAAATAAGTTTAGTTGACAGCAGAAAAGAATTTTTTTTTACCACAATGAATATCACTGTCTAAAGGAAGTAAATAGTGCATAATACTGTTAAAAAATAAAAAGTTTCTACAACCTGATTTAAGTTTCACACCTAAAGGAATGGATCTAAATGTTAACATCACTGGGCTTATGATAAAATTGATTAAATATTGATTCAGTAATAAACAGTAGTGCACAAGTTTTTCCGTGTCATATCTGCATAACATTGGCAATATTACCAATAAGAAAGATATGTGTTGAAGCTGCGGAAACCAGCAAATATCTTATATAGTTGTTACATGGGGTTAGTTTGAGCTTGGTTCCAAGTTCAGCCCTAGTCATCGCATGCATTTTTCTTCCATATGGCTTATCAATGGGCCCTGGAGATGGAGCATGACTGGAAGGTCATTGTGGTGGATTAACAGAAACAGAGAGGTGTATTTCTTGAAAAAAAAAAATGGACAAGTCTTGCAAAATCTGCCAATTTTTATCAGCTAAGTTGGTAGAGCGCCCGTTTTTATTATCTGGGTCTGGTAAAAATGGACTGATTTTCCTGTTACTCTGGGTATATACCTGCCAAGTAACATTGTGCAACATCAGAAAATATGATTTTAAACTTTCACACATGCAGATTTGATTGCGATTTGTGAAACATTTTTCCAGTATGCATTGATCTCAGGTGAGGCAGTGGGATCATTATCAAGCACTACTCAAAATGTAATCTCTCTTGAAAGAATATCCTGATTTTGGAAATTCTGGAGCTTATTAATGCCGTCAACGTATGTTGATCAGCATAATTTTATCGAGTACAATGCACAGCAGTTGCCAATGAAAGCACATACATTTTGGAAACAAGTGGAATTCTCAGTGTGTTATGGTTCAAACTTGAAGTTTCTTTGCCAAGAAAAGGAACATCACATCTAAAATTGATGTCTGGTGCTAGAATTAGGACATTTCACTTCACCTAATAAAATAAAATAAATAAGATAAAATAAAAACACGTGTCATATTGGTGTTATTAATAAAGAAATTAACAAGATGAATTAAAATTTAAAGGTATATTAACAAGAATAGATTTGTATCTTGCTAAAAATGACATTTTTTATCATAATGTAAAAAGCCAGAACAGTTTTAATTTAGTGTAATGAATCAGTTATTAATGTCTATCATCTTATTTACCCCAGAGTTAAAAAATGCCAATGTGGGCAGGTGAGAAAACTTGCCAATATCTTTCCATGGGTTGGTGGTTATTCCTGGGTTCTTCCTCACCCTGATATAATGGCAGCCTTGTATTGGCTCTTATGGGATACATAAAATGCAGACATTTTCTGATACCCCTTGGAATACAGTTAAACCTGTCTTGAAAGACCTTATTCTCAATGTACAGATTTATTGATTATATAGTTTTATGACCTACTATGAGAGACCACCTGTTTTGAGAGACCACAATTTTTTTAGCAGAAGGGGTGGTCTTTGAAGAAGTTCTACTGTATATGGAACATGAAAAGGAATAGATTTGTCTTGCTTTCTCTTTTTAGGCAATATCTAAACTTGGATGGTCTAGCCCAACTCCAATACAGGAACGAGCTATTCCATTAGCACTTGAGGGAAAGGATGTGCTTGCTCGAGCCCGCACTGGCTCAGGAAAGACAGCAGCCTTTTCAATCCCAGTCATCCAGAAAATGTTAGAATCCAAACAGGTAATTCATTGTATTCAGGACTTTCTGGTCCAAGCAGGACCCTGCACAGTCCAGGTCCGTATAAACCAAACAGGTAATTCATTGTATTCAGGACTTTCTGGTGCTGTAGATAATTAAAACTTCAAGTCTAAAAAATTATACTGTATATACTCGCTTGTAAGATGAGCCCAACTGCAAACTGCACAGACCCAGCTCTTCCGTCATGTAATGCGCTGGTAGATCTGGTTCTGTTGGGAGTAATCAGTTGAACAGACAACATAGACCCTAATTTGCATGTGCATTCTGCTACTGCAGATCAGGATCTTTCTTGTTTGCAGTTTTACTCAACCTTCAAGCAAGTATAGATGTTAACTTGGGGGTCAGATGAACACCCATGACTGTTGGTGTAATTTTGTTCTAAATTTAGAGCACCCTCTGAGTGTTATAAACTGACTCAAAATCAGAAAGGTTTTATTACCAGCTTTAACTATCCCATGTTCAGTATGGAAAAGGCATTAAAGTTTTATTTCTGACCTATACTCGATTTTGTAGAGATATGGGCAAATGGAGTCAGGATGATGGAATGTTTGATTAAAATCGCGGTTAACTTTTCTGTCATATCAGAGATCTTGAACTTAATCTGGTTGTGATGGTGGAAGAGGGTGCATGTTTGATATACTAGCGATAACCTTAAGTGTTTCATTTGCTGTCATGGGTCATTTTTTAAATTGGATGTGCCTCAGAGCATAGCACTTGAAGTTTGCTAGCTCTGGGTATACCATACATGCTGAACACAATATAAGCAACCTCTTTTCACTGTGCTTGACGACATGAGGAAGTTTTAATTTTCAGTGGTCCTGGAATGTCTGAAAACATTTTTTTAATTCTATTCATCTTATTGAGATGTGTATACTGCATGCTTACGGCGCTGATTTTTGGTAGTGTGTTCCAACACCAGTTTCACACTATTGAACTTTTGACTTCAGCTTGTGTCAGTACACTTTTGTTACTCATTTCAAAATGTTTTAAGTATTATAGAGCATGTTTTATTAATTTATTGGAACAATTAAGAAATAATAAAATTCTGGTTGACTAGTGTTGGTAGTAAATCACAGTCCATTGCCAGAAAAGATCAGCATCACACCTTGGATTACCTGTAATTTTCAGGTGTTGGTATTGGTCAAAACATATTTGTGTTTATTATAGTACATGTATATACCCTTCCCCACAAAAACTGAATGTTGATGTGCATTCTAGTTAGCCATCATCCATATGGACATTCCAGGGGCAAGCAGGTGGGTGTCCATTTTGGTTTCTGGATGGTAAATAAAGTTCTGAACAGACTTCAATGCAGATTGGTGAATTTGTTTCCCTTAAACCAAGGAAGAAGTCTATTGATGTTGGAGTCAGAAGCTTCAAGGTCACTGTTGCTAAAGATAGATTTTTGCCATGGCATTTTAGTTCCAGATTACAGAATCCCTGAAAATTTACTATATTTGTTTTTCCCAGGTGCATCCAACTGATTTGGGGGTCAGTAGCTTTTAGGTCAGAGTAACTTGCCAAAAATAGTTTTGCCTTTGCATTTCTTTTCAAGATCATAACTTAAGTTCCAACATTACTGTCTTTATCCTACGTTTTATGGATTTCGAAGAATAATTATCTTTTCTCATGTTGGGAAAAGAAAATCATAGGGTTGGGTTAAGGGTGGGGCAAGATTTACTGCTGTTTTTATTTTGGAGTAAGTCAGTTATTATTTGTGTTGCAGTGTAGATTTGTTGCATATGTTGTTGATGCAATCTTTTATGTAAATGCTGTTGTTTCCCCCCAAAAAAGAAGCTTCCATTAAAATATTGGTTTTTCGACATCAGTTATGTCACATGGTCATCATTCTGTTATAAGATTAAATTGTTTCAGCTTAATCAGGAGACAGGACAGACCCTGTCAGAGACTACTCAAGCATTCATGCAAGAAAATCTGAGAAATATTGCTTCCTGCATTAAAGCCCCAATGCCGACATTTTTCATAAATTTCACCATTCTTCAAGTCCAACTAAAGTTTGGAAGAAAGGAAATGATTGCTAAATAAAACTATCTTTTAAATAATCAGGATGTTAGGTTTCAACAACATTGAAAATATTCAGTCTAGAATTAAGGGGTGCCACCTCTTAATTCAATCCCTGAAGTCGCTTGTAATTCAATTCTTTTTTGCAAGTGCTCCAAAAGTAATGCTGTGAAACATTCAACAAATTCAGGTAGTGACTAATCTAATAACAACAACATTCGCATGTGGTGGATGAATTTATTCAAGAGAGAATGAAGAGAGGAAGGACCACATTTTTTAGCGGATCATAGAAGAAAAAGTGTGCATTAGATAAAAATAAGACTAGAGTGAAAATCAGCTGGGGTGTTGGAATACTTTGAAGGGCATACTGAAGATAACCCAGCTGTTGTGGATTTCCATATTAATTGGTATGCATATTTCATGGACTTTCAAAAATTAATGTATGTCAGTTATGCCTTTGAAGAAAACATACTTGCACATGCTAGGCTGAGTACTGCATCATATCAAATGCAAAATGAGAATAGTCTATCACATAAGAATATCTGTGGAGATTAATTCTTGAAAATGAATTCCTGTAAAAATGCAAACTTTGACAGAGGTAAATCCATGAATTTAAGTACGCATGAAAATGTCATTTTATATTTTCACAGAAAAATTAATGATACCACTGTATATATTATGTAATATATTATGTAAATGACAAATGAATCCAATGTATTTATTTTACCAGACATTTTATGGTTAAAGATCACTGGTCATACTCTGACATTTTTCTTTTTACATCAGATTTGTATTACATTATTAAAAGTAGTTATACTTGCACTAAAAGAATAACAAAAATTATGAAGTGTAAAGAAGAAATAATAATTTAATTACTTGAAATAGAAGTATACAATGCTGTTGCTTCCCCTTAGCTACGATTTTCCACCTATAGAGAATGCCCGCCAGAAATTACGTACATTTATCCCCACAAGAAGAAGTACATCCTTCATTTTGTGGAAAAATAAAAAACAATAAACTATGGATAGGGAACATTTAGATGAACTGTTGAAAACTAATTTACTGTTCAGCCTTATATCGATGTGCATGCACGATGCACTAGATTGTGTTGCTTTCAGAACTGTTCCATTTGTTGCAATTTATTCTCAAAATTTCCTTTAATACAGGAAAAAAAAATCAGTGCTGTCTTCCCTATGTCTGTCTACTTTGTAAAGAAAAGAAAAGAAATGGGCACACTTAAAAGAATCAAAAGGAACCAAAGTTGGCTTCCTTATGTAGGCTGACTTCATTAAAAAATAATCGGCACACTTAAAAGTGTCCAAAGTCAGTTTCTGGGGTTGGCTTGCTTTGTAATAAAATAACCTTTGTATTTGGTATCCTGTCGGTAAGTTTAAGCAATGAATTTATTGCTCACTGCCAGTTGTTTATTCATCACCTGGGCTTCTATTTGTTTGCCATATGTGATCATAATTTATACAAACGGGCAATGATGTTCGCAGGGTAAATAGTATACACAGCAATAACTTGCTTTAATATACTTTTGTAACCCATGCTAGTGAAAACATTATCATTTCCACTTACAGTGAATGTATTTTCAAATAATGGTTTTTATTCATGAGATACCATTGTATAGTTAACCTGGATACAATACAGTCTTGGTCATTGTGCTTATAACGTATCATGCATGAATGGAAAGTGCCTTCAAGAAAATGAGTGATATTCCCGTCTCTTTTGTGATTTTGTTATCTGACAGAAGTGATACACACTACAGTTAGGATGCATGTGCCAGCAGGCATCCGCTACATATACGGAGTTAGTGAATGTATTATTTTTTCTTTCAAAACTTTTGCGTGATGAAAAAAGAAGGAATAAATTATAACAATGTAAGGTTAGTTTCTTTCATTTTATTTTCAAATAAGTGATTTGTTTATCTACTTTATTGTACCGTGCAGTTGGTGGGGGGGGGGACCACAAATTCAACACAAAATTATTTTATTTCTTAAGTCTTGGCACATATATCCTGATGAAAAAAAGTTTCACCATAAGTTCTGGGACAGGAAAAAAAATTATTTTAACATGTCCCTATATATATGGTAAATAAGATGTGTGTATGTATGTATGTGTGTGTGTATATATATATATATATATATATATATATATATATATATAGGTACATACATACAGTGTGACCCCGCTATAGCACGCTCCATTATAACACGCATTCGGATATAACACAGTCGTGGTGCAGCTCTCGAAATTTCATATACATGTATTTTTCTTGTACACGAAAAAAATTCTTTCTTAAAAGTACGAAAAAAAACAGTTTCTTATCATTTTAGGGAAGAGATCGTGTATGAATAATACAAGACGATCGTCGCGTGGCTCCTGAAATTTTATATGTATTTTTCTCATACACGAAAAAATAGTGTTTTCTTCTTAAAAGTATGAAAAATAACATGTAAAAAGTTTATTCAGGAATTGCGCAGGGCTTCACCAATGTTGCAAATTGCGTTGTTTTTTCCTTATTGGCGGCAAAATATACCATCTGGCGATTTTTTTTAATTGGTGACATTGTTGGCTGTTTAAATTTGTATATACAACCATTGGTTTGGAGTGGAGAAATTCAGAGGCCCCATGAAAGGAAGCCGCAAAGTTTATATAAAAATGCACTGAAATTTATCTATTGTTACATAAACAAATTCTTTGTCCATATTGACAAACCATCTTAACAGTGAATTGTTATATCATAATCTGTTTATGTTGACATCTAGCATGAGTACAGTATGTTTTGAGATATCCGCTTTTTTTTTCAAATTTACATTTCTGGTAGCGGAGATCAACTGGATGAGGCATTATCTCATAATCTATCTTTCGTCGGATTTTCGGCCGCTCGCTAGTAATTAATATATTTACATAGACTGACATTGTATGTGGATGGTAAGTAAAATTCCTCTTCTTTTCACTCAGAATTAAATCCTTCAAAACATTTACATTTTCTTTTGTAATCTCTGTCATCAAACAGAACACCTGTGTCTCTATCGTTGATTGACCTTTTCTTTAAATTTTTGACGCATGCGTGGAAAGCAGCATCACTCCACTACCACAAATGCAAAAAAAA